>PITA01021858.1:0-31976 GCA_004023965.1 Spilogale gracilis | reverse complement strand
AAAGGAAGAAAGAAAGAAAGAAAGGAAGGAAGGAAGGAAGGAAGGAAGGAAGGAAGGAAGGAAGGAAGAAAAAAAGAAAGAGAGAGAGAAAGAAAAGAAGGGGAGGAGGAGGAAGAGGAAGAATGAGAATGAGAAAGAAGAAGGAGGAGGAAGAGGAGGAAGAAGAGCAAGAAGAAGAATATGAGGAGGAGGAGGAGGGCAGGAGGGGAGGGGAAAGGGAGGAAGAAGAAGACAGCAATTACAGTAATGTCAACATCGATGGCATTTGGCTCTCCTCAGAGATGTGCATGTTTTCTGGTTGCATTAAATCAGTATTGACCAATATTCGTTGGTTAGCTCTAAAATAGGTTTACTATGAAGAAGGGTTATATTCCACGAACTTGGATTTCTACTTCTTGTCAACTGTGCACAGAATAAAGCAGTTGCAGAAAACCCACACTCTCTGACTGACATTGAGGGCTTGGAGACTCACTCTGGTCCCTCGTGGTGGGAATTCATCTACGCAAATCCTTCTGCTTGGGATGAGGAGCCAGAGCTCCAAAGTAACTGAGCATTCCAAGAAAAGCCACATGCCTAACAAAACTTGGCTCCAGGAACCAGGTGGGTGTGTATCCCGGGAAAGGGATCAGTGGTGTCTGAGTCAAGAAGAGCTGAGCAGTCCAAGGCAGGGCAGAGGAAAACAGCCCATGTGGTTTAGTCAAGAGAGCACTGGGCTGGATGTTGGGAACCCTGACATCTTTGCTCAGCAGCTTGCCCAGCTGGGGTGAGGTGCTCAATGTCCCATTGTTCTCCAAACATGGCACAGAGACAAGCTAACTGAAGGGAGACTCAGACCTCTGAATCTGCTGTAGTACACCACTGGGACCACAGGAAGGAGAGCGGCTTCATTTTGAAGTTTAGAGGATCAGGAAACGGACCCATTATTTTTGTCTGGCAGCTGCAAGATGGACCCCAGCTGTTACTAACTGTATTGCATGCATGCACTCATTCAAGAAACATTTGTTTTGAACAAGTCCTAAAGATACCCAATCTTATCCAGTGGAGCTAATAGATTTCCAGGGAAGATAAGCACATAAACAAGCAGCACATTGACATTAAGGAAAGAAAAGTAACCTAATGACTCCTGATACAGGAGTTCTGGATAAAGGAAGGATATGCATTATACTCTAACATGTACTTAAGACCTACCACAAAGACTGTGGTAGGAAAAGGAGTGAAAGAAATTTCACACCATACCTTTCCAAGAATTTGATGGATGCTTAAGTCTATTTGTAATTCTGCTTCTTCTAAGGATGTCTTGTGTTCCTTTAAATAGGCTTACGCTACGTGAGTAGTGACCATTTGTGAGTTACAAGACAAGGACCAGAAATAGTTTAGGAGGAAGTAGTTGCAGTGGTCAGAGTCCCAGTAGAAGAGAGAATTCACCCTAATGCTTCCTGCATAGAGATTTTGATGAAGAAGCAGCAGAGAGTGTTATGAGCAGAGTGACCCAATAGACCCAGAGACAAGCGCAGTGGGTAGCTAGTATTCCCACTAAAGACCTGGAGCCAAAGAGGAGGGATTTTCAGATGAAGGTCCAGCTTAGAAGGAAGGTACAGGACATAGCTGCTGCGAGAGCTGTGGCACCAGGTCTGAGAGGAAGTGGAAGAAGAAACACCTCCACTTCTCACTGCTGCCCTCTGATTTTTTTCAAGGGACCCTAGTTTGGAAGCCCATATAGATCAGCTCCTTGGGCACAGAGCAATTCAAAGAAAGTTAAAAAGCAATCTTTCATAATGGCACATTGAAATATATAGGTAGGTCTGGAAAGGACCATAATAAGGGCTCCAGCAGCCCTTGGCCATGCCCAATTGTTCTGAGTGTTCAGAGGCCATTATCTCAACATATTGGCAACCAAATGTGGCACTCAAACTGAGCTCTACAGGGAATTTGCCAGAGTTAAAGGTGCACAAACAGGGCAGGGGACTGAAGGCCATTCCAGAATGAAGGGATGTCATTAGCAAAAGTATAGAGTATGGATGTCTCTGGCATACTTAGGACAGTCCTATGTGGCTGGGAGTGGACGCTGGGGAGGTAACCTGGGAAGGCCAGACTAAAGAGTTTGTATTTGATTCTAAAACAATGGAAAGAAATGTAGGGCACCTTCTCACCTCTCCGTCCAGAAAAACACATGTGCTTTTGATTCCAGTGAGTTTAGTAACAAGCTTGCAAGTAGCTTCTGCCAATCAAACCTCATCAGCAAAATAATCAATAGCTTCATGTAGTAGTTGAGGGCATGGGGTCTGATGTGGAATACCTAGCTTCTAGCCCCAGCTACTCCTTACTGCGTGACCTTGGGCAAATTACAGATTGTGTCTCAGTTCCTTCATCTGTAAAATGGGAATAGAAATGACACTGACTTCACTAGATTGGTTTGAGTTAATCAGTTAATTTTGAAAAGATCTTTGAATGATTACTAGCATTCATCTTCATAACATCCACATGTAATGAATATTATTCATATCATATATCATATAATAATAATAATACATATTCTAAGGGATGTTATTGTAACATTTACCAACTTCTTTCAAAGGACTTTGTAAAGATACCCCTAGGGAGCACCTATAAAGATCTTTGAGCTGCACTGAATCATGATGGATAAATATATCCTCCAAAATCTTGGAAAAAATACAAGGAAGCATTACTGAGCATGGACTTCATGGTTCATCAAGACTACCCAGACCCAACAACAGAGCAGAACAAAGACCTCTGAGGGGTTTCACATGCAATCCGTCATGAACAAGAGATTGGCAAATGCTCTCAGATGGGCAATGTCCAAGTATTGTGACTATTTCCAGATCTACAAAGCTTCCCAGGGGCAGCTCACAGCATTCTGGAGGCAAGCTCTCGGTGTTACAACACAGCTGTTTACCTGAGAACAGTTCAGACCCAGGATGCCAGGATGATTAGACAGCTGAGACCAGTCCTCAGGTTGCGTATAACCCCCACTGTCGGGAATCACCAACAGCTTCCTCCGTGGTGTCACTGACGTGCATCCACTCCAACAAATGATCCTTTCCATCCAATCTGGCTCACTTGGCATAACCAGCAAGTGCAGGTGCTGTGTGGTCTGATTTCTCGAATAAAATACATCAAATAAGCCAGTGTTTTCATGATCCTCTGCCAAAATTGCAAAATCTTTTCTCTTTTCCATTTTTCTAGTATCATCCATAGCGCTACAGTCGCCATTTGGTCTTCTAAAATGTCTTGTGTCAAGGGACCAGAGGACAGAGGCAGCAGAGGGAGTAGAGGCATGGGAAAGTTGCTTTGCAGCTTATCAAACTGTGGGGACTGATACCTCATTAATTCTTAATACTTCCTCAGTTCAGGGTGAGGCAGCCATTTTGCTCTGGTAATCTTAATGATGCAAACCCTGCCACTCACCACAGGTGTTAATAGCAAAGTAATTTTGAGGTTTCTGGGTGGAGAAAGCATTCCAAGTTTGTAGAACAAACATTGAGTGGGGATCCAATGTCAATGTTTCCTAAGATTTTTGTTTAATGACTCAGCTGTCTGGGCTCACGGGGATGAATTCCTGTCCTGTCAGGCCTTGCCGAACCCCCCATGCCAACTATATCTCAGACACCCACTGCTGTCCTCTCTCCTATCCATACTTTGAGGACAATATTTTCCCTCCACATTCTGTCCAAAAATAAACATAGCAAAAGAGGAAACACAAGATACCAGGATGTACCACAGAAGTCCCTATAGCACAACAAAAGCATAAAGGCTTAATTAGGGCAAGAGTGCTCTAGAATGGTTCTCAAAACATGATCCTGCTGTCCACCCAGGAACTTGTTATAAATGCACATTCTCAGGCTCCATCTCAGACCTGCAGAAACACTAGGGGAGAGACCTAGTGACATGTGTATCAACAAGGCTACCTGTTCAAAACATAACCACTGCAGACAACAAAGTAAAAGTTACACAATCAAAGTGTGGTTTTGAATAAGCAAGGGTAATAAATTATCCACACTGTGGAACCTAGCAAAACATAAGTCACGTAGTTCGCTCAAACTAGGGGAAAGAGCACTGAGAGTTGAAATGGTGGTAAAAACTCCAGGCAGAATGGTAAGGAACTGTCCCCCCACCAGATGGAGAGAGATCAAGAAAGGACAAACAATGTTCCCTTGCTGGCAAAACCAAAAGGGCCCACAAGGTATGACTTGCCTACGATTTAAGCAGAGAAATTGATGATCAATATTGATCAAAATAATGACCAATAAGAAGCTTCTCTTGGGGTGCCTGAGTGGCTCACTTAGTTTAGTATCTGCCTTCGGCTCAGGTCATGATTCTGGGGTCCTAGGATCTAGCCCTGCATCGACAGGGAGTCTGCTTCGCCCTCTCCCTCTGCCTCTCTCCCTTCATCTGCACTCTCGCTCTCTCTCTCACTCTCTCGCTGTCAAATAAATAAATAAAATCTTTAAAAAGAAAAAAAGAAAGAGGCTTCTCTTGTGGACTAAGAAGACAGGTGAAAGGGACAAACTCTATTATGGGGGGAAAAGGGAGCCACTTTGGTGGCTTGGTGTGAGGCCAAATAGTGCATGGTTGTGGAGACTGGACAGCAGCTCTGGGACCCCCATCTTTGGAATGATGGGGCAGCCCCTTAGCAGTCTGGCAGAACACAAGGGCATAGATGATGGTAATAGATAATACTGGACCAATTACTGGGATTCCATCATTTGCATGGGAGGACTTAGATAAGGTTTGGAACTTTAGCCAAAATCTTGCACAGGAGAAATCATGGAAAACCAGTTTATTATGATTTTTGTTTCCTGCCTGGGGAGGTGTATGGCTTGCCTATGTTGACACCATGTAAACAAATTTTATCCTGTATACGGTCTTGAGGATCTTAGACATACCTAGGATTTTATAGTCTAACATTATACCACAACTCTAATCTGTTTGACAGAGCTTTGTTATGTGTCAAAGAAATAAAGTCCTCCATGATAGCCCAATAACTGTCTTCATCTTTCCAGGGCCTTTGCCTTCTACTTTTCACATGATCTCTTGACTCAGCCAGACCAATTGCCCACACTGCCATGGTCCATACTGCCTAACACTCTTCCCTATCTCTGTGCCTTTGCCTGTAATATTCCCTGTGATAGATGTCTTTCTTTTTCTCCTCTCTTGGGTTGCTTGTTCCCCAGGACTCTTTTATATCTTCACTGTCCTGTCTCCTTGTCTCTGACTCTTCCTGTGTGTTTGTATGGTGTTCATAGTGTTATTATTTGTGCTACTCTTATTTACATGTTGACTAAGCCTCCTAAGGTCCATGCAGATCACCAGGTACCTCAAAAAGAGTCATAATCGGTTACTAACATTTCAATTCCCCATTTTTTCCAAATTACATTGCTAAAATATAAGAAATATATCTGTACAGTGACTTTTTCAAGGCTTTTTCTTCAAGTATCTTCTAAGTTAGAAATTTAAATCTATGTTTCAGGAAAGCCGAGAATCTGCATATATGCCAAGAACCCAGCAGTGCCCCACACCTGCATAGACTGAGAAATGAGGTGTGCTGTTCCTGCAAGGGGATTGAGGAAGGGAGAAGGAAAGAAAAAGCAGCAGAAGGGGGTCTACTCACTATATAATACTATTATGTATTAGAAAATTGTGCTACTATACTATGCTATTATTAATTAGGACACTGGTTCAGTTATTGTAACAACAACCCACCCCCCCAAAAAAAATCCCACAAATGATGACTTAAACAGACAAAAGATTGTTTTTATTTTGTTTCAGTACTCCCAGTAGGCAATTCAGGGTAATATGGTGGATCAACAGCATCAAGCTCCCAACTGCCTTGGTTCTTACTACAAGCAGTACCTCAAGTTGTAAAAGATTGGCTTAGATCCTAATACCATACACACAACCAAGGGACAGAGGAAAGAGAAGAGCATGACTCACAGGTTGCTCTCACCATCACCATTCAGATACCTGACCAGAATTCCCTTAGATGGACATGATATACCTCAAGAGCAGAAAGACATCTAGACCTACAGATGAGGGGACACAATCTGTTTAAATGCAGAGAAAATATTACTAAGAGAAAGGGAAGAGCAGAAACATTTGATAACTAGTATCTCTGCTACAAAGCTACCCTGATTTCATAACTTGAGGATACCTGAATATAAAAGATATTTGAAGGTATGTACAAAATTCTTCCCCAAAAAAGGCATTAAGTATGAATGGGTTATTCAACTTTCTGTAACATATGCGTCATGCTAGCCTTCCATTGCCATGGTTACCTTGATTGTGCAGTACTCTAACACTCTATCTCCAGGTGTAAATTAAGTTTGTGCAGTGTTAGGCTTTCATTAACATTTTTAAACTTACCTTATAATGGTGTTTTATTAAAAATGTAATATAAGTTCATTGTAAAATAATTCAAAAACCCAATTAAGTAGAGAGAAGGAGACAGAGAAGAAGTTGGAAAGAAAGAAAAGTGTTCTCTGGTTCCATTCCATGGAAATGACAGCTGTTAATTATTTGGGGTATATATTGGAGTCATGTATACATTTATTATTATTATTTACCAAAGTAGCTATGATTTTGTAACTTAGCCATGTGTACCCCACTTCACAATATAGTGTAGATTTGGTCCTATTTGAATACAACAATATCTCTGCAAGAATATACTAATATGTACCAGAATATGCCATTTTAAGGGCATTTTTTACTCATCTCCTATTATTGAACATAAAAGTTTTACCATTGAAAACAATAAATTTTATTTACATCTGTGATCATTTCTTAAGACTATAGTTTTAGAGGCAGAGTGGGGACATAGCGCTAAGGAAATGGAAAAACTATGTTATCAGCATTTATACTTTGATTTATGCTTTGACATTCTAGATCTTTTTGGCATTCACTGAGTAAAAATAGAATGAGAGGGCTGGAATAAATCTTTTATCAACACGATCATGTTCACAAAACTGGTTTTATGGAGGCTGAAAAACAGCTGCATGTGGGACTTATTCTACGCAAGAGAAAAGATTCAGGACAACGTTCTACTACCAATACTTGGCCCTATGTGGAGATGATCAAAAATATGTGAATTTTTTAAAAAGAGAGGGAGAAAATATTGAACTGTTGTCCCCAAACAGGGAAAACAGCTCTACTGTAACCGATGTTTTCCCTTCTCCTATAATCAAGCTTCAAAGGCCCCAACAGACAATAGCTAAGTTGTTCCAGATGGCGGCACACACACAGGGAAGGAACGACCAGCTTGGCACTGTGTTAATATGAATAGGAAGCGTTTTCTGATTGTTCCTCCAGGAGACTGGGCAGACCTGGCTTCACCAGGCCTACAGACACATAGAAGGTACTGGAAACCTGCTGATGAACAACTGAGTGAGGCTATTTGAGCGCTGGTCATGCAACCAGCATGGGCGGGTTGCCTCTCGTCTGCAACTGTGTCTTGTATATATTAGCTCCCTGGAGTCTGGTGCTGCAGAGGCACAATGTGAAATAAATTAAACTGATGGGGCCCTGACTTTCAAGAATGTATGTTGTTGTGGCTTTTTTCTTCATGGTAATATTGGGTCCCCAAAAGGTTTACATTGGAGTCCTCCCCACAGGCTGCATTTTGTCCAGGGAACCTAGCATTTGTGAAATGCCTCACTCTCCATGTCTAGCTGGGGAGACAGACACTGAAAGCACTGGTAATGTGCTTTGCTCAGAAGCACATGCCCATATAGAAGATGTAAGTGGGTGATTGTTCATGCCACAAAAAGTTCTGAACTTTACAGAAGAATTTCTCAGAGAATGTTGTTTAACAGTGAGCTTTCTGAATAAGAGGAAGTTTACAAAACTCCTATTCATGCTGAGCTTTTTTTCTGAGAACTCATCCATTGTGTACAATTAAGTACAAGCACATTGTTAGAATCAACCTAATTATATCAGTTTATATAATAAAACCACCCTTACATTGGGCCTTGTGGTGGGCAAAGACTTTCATGACTGTGACCCTACCAGTCTCCAGTGAGGCAGCACTTGCTGTCCTTTCCAATTCACTAATGGAGAAATCTGAGCCCAGGTCAAAGAGGCTAAGTCACGTGTGGAGGATCCCATAGCTGCAGGGTGGTAGAAATGGCACTAGAACCTGTGTGTTCTGATGTCACTATACTTCATTCTTCTTTTGATTCTTACCGTGTAGAACCAGAGTGAGTGTGGGTCTCAGTTTTGCCTGGAGTTGTCTCTGTGTAAGCCCTTTTCATCAGAATAAATTTATTATGGGTATCCTCTTTTATTCTTTAAAATGACCTACTTTATGGGTGCTTGGGTGGCTCAGTTGTTAAGCGTCTGCCTTCGGCTCAGGTCATGATCCTGGAGTCCCAGCATTGAGCCCTGCATCGGGCTTCCTGCTTGTCAGGAAGCCTGCTTGTCCCTCCCTCATTCCCTTGCTTGTGTTCCCTCTCTGCCTGTGTTTCTCTCTGTCGAACAAATAAAATCTTTAAAAAAATAAAAATAAAATAAAATGACCTAGTTTGGACAATAAATGCTAGAACATTTTACACACTGTGTTTGACAGGGGACATAGGACTAGGGAAGGAAGTGTAAGGACCAAACTGACTCAAGGATTGCACTTGAACTGCAAGGTCTCTACTGGTAGCTGTTATTGTATCTTCGTTCTATTTTTAAACAAAATGAGAAATGAACAGTATTTTTAAAAAGTCTGTGTAAGCTTTTATCTATGAAAATAGAAGTCACTCACCATGGTAGACACATTATTGGTAGACTCTAACCACTCCAGGTAGACAATAATGAATTCCCATACCAGCAGCACTGAGAGATTTTTACATTCAACAAAACCTAAAGAAGCATAGGACACCATATCATTCTTGTGGTTATTCACTGAAAATCCAATTCAATTGGGTCTAAGGGAAAAGGAAAAAAAAGAAGAAGAAGAAGAAGGAGGAGGAGGAGGAGGAGGAGGAGAAAGAGGAGGAGTAGGAGAAGGAGGAGGAGAAGGAGGAGGAGGAGAAGGGGGATGATGATGATGATGATGATGATAATGGGAAAGAGGAGGGGGAGACAAGGAGAATAAGAAGGAAGAAGAAGGAATGAGGAAGAAGAAAGAAAGAAAGAAAGAAAGAAAGAAAGAAAGAAAGAAAGAAAGAAAGAAAGAAAGAAAGAAAGAAAGAAAAAGAAAGAAAGAAAGAAAGAAGTAGTAGGGGGAGGAGGAGGAGGAGAAGGAGAAGATAAAGGGAAACAGGAAGTTCTGTATTGACTTGTATAAGTGAGGAGTTGGGGACAGATTCAAATGCTCCAAATTGGTATCCAAAATGGCATAGTGGTTCTCCATCTTTCATCTCAGCTTTACACTGTGTTGGGCTCATTCTTAAGCTCTGGGCTGCTCCCTCAGTGGAGGGCTTCTATCATGTCCACCTTCTCACTGATTCAGATGTCCCTTTCTCTGTCCCCTAAAAGGAGCTGCAACAGCTAGGTGAAAGCAATACTCAGATTGTCCCAACATGAGTCAAACGAAGCTCATGTTCTGGAGCAGGAGATGGGATCTACTCAAAGCATATGGCAGGAGTATTGAGGAAGATTGGTTACCCAGAGGCATTCTGGGATATGGATGCAAAAGAACAAGGCATGGGATCTGCATGTTCAGAACCGAAACTCATGCTGTTCTAAGATTTCTAATTTGTGTGCCTAGAGTCATCCATACAATGCATTTATTTCCCTTTTTAAATTTCCTATCTGGGTGATCTGTAATGATACCCCCTCTTCAATTCCCAGCATTGCTCATCTGTGTCTTTCTCTTTGTCCATCTTTCTATAAATTTATCAGTGTGTTAGAATGTTTAAAGAACCAGTTCTTTTTTCACTGATTTTCTCTACCACATTCTCTTTTCCATTTCACTGAGTTCTAGTCTCGAATTATTTCTGTGTTCTGCTTATGGATTTGAGGTTTTTCTCTCTACTAATTTAAACATCCAATGCTATCAATTTCAGTGTAGTCACAAATTTAATTGTGCCCTACAAATTTCAGTATGTTGCATTTTCACTTTTGTTCAGTTTAAAATATTTTTTTTTTTTACATTTTCCTGAAACATTCTCCTGACTCATGGATTTATTTAAAAGTGTTCTGCTTAATTTCTAAGGTTGGAGATTCTTTCCCCTTATCTTTATGTTACAGATTTCTAATTTAATTCCATTGTGGCCACAGAACATAACTTTGTAAGACTTGAA
Organism: Spilogale gracilis; assembly: GCA_004023965.1. Classification (NCBI taxonomy): domain Eukaryota; kingdom Metazoa; phylum Chordata; class Mammalia; order Carnivora; family Mephitidae; genus Spilogale; species Spilogale gracilis. Next base: position 21,732 of record PITA01021858.1, on the reverse strand, counting down.
TCCTTTTGACTTTATTGGGGTCTGCTTGCTAGTTCAGAATTTGATCAGGCTTGGTAAATGTTCCCTTTCCAGTCCATTTGAGAAGAATGTATACTCTGTTGTCGCTGAGCAGTGTGCTCTACAAGTAGCAGACCCAATGGGTTTATAATGTTGTACAAGTGTGCCGTACCCTTGCTGATTTGTGCCTACTTGTTCTATCGACTATGAATAAAGGGCTATAAGAATAGCTGATCGCAATTGTGGATTAGCTTATTTGTCTTTTAAATTCTATACATTTTTGCTTCACATATGTTGCATAGTTTGTTTCCAGGTGCATACACATTTAACATTTTTACACCTCCTTGTCAATTTTTAGTTTTATGTAATGTCTCTCTTTATCCTTGGTAATGTTCTTTGCTCTGAAGAGTACTCTTTTTAGATATGGACATAGCCATTTTAATTTTCTCTTAATTAGCATTTGATGGCATATCTACTTTCTTTTATGCTCTTAAATTTGGAGAGATATTCTTGGAGATAGCAGATAGTCAGGTTGTGTGGTTTATCTATTCTAACAGCAGTCACTTTATTGGTTGTTTCAACCATCTGGGTTTCATGTAATTATTGCTCTATTTTAATTATTTTCTGTTTACCCTGTGTTTTTCATTCTTGGGTTTCCCCTTTGCTGCCCATCTTTGGGTTACTTAGATATTTCTTCATATGCTATTTTAACTTTTCTGTGTTTTTCACCATATCTTTTTGCATAAAACTTGTTAGTTCCTCTGGGGATTATAATATGCACACTTAATTTTTCATAGTCAACTTAGAACCCAAAATTCAGCACTTCATTTAAAATGTAGAAAGGGCGTCACCATATAGTGTCATCTACCTCCCATCACATTATTGCTGTCTTATATATTACATGCATATTCATTGAAACCTACCCAGACAATATTTATATTTTTGTTTTAAACCATTAAACATATTTTAAAGAACTCAAGGGAGAAGAGCCTGCTCGATTTACCTGGGTATCTACCGTTACCATCACTCTTTTTTTATTCCTGAAGTTCTGAGTTCTATTTCTTGTCATTTCTCCTTTGTATGAGCTTTTTTGTGGTAATTCTTTTAGTACAGACAAGATAGCAATGATTTCTCTTAGTTTCGCTTATCTGAGTGTATTGTTAGTTATTGTTCATTTTCAAAAAACAGTTTAACTGGATGAAAAATGGCTGATTTCACAGTATTATTCTCTTAGAATTTGGAAAATGTCGTGTCACTTCCTTCTGTCTTTTGTGGTTTCTCAGGTGTCTCAATATTTTACACATCATTTTTCAGTAGTTATTTTAAGATTCTTTTCCTTCACTTTAGTATTTAGGAGTTCAGTTATGATGGACCTGGGCCCTGAGCCCAATTCTTTGGGCTCATCATGCCTTGGCTTTTCTCAATTCTTGGAGTTACAAGTTTTTGTTTTTGCCAACTATAAGAAGTTTTCAGCCATTATTTCTTCAAATATTTTTTCTGTACCACATTATTTCTTCTTTCTAGCTCTGATGACATGAGTATCAGACCTTTTATCATTGTCCCAAAGCCCATGAATCTTTTTTCTTTTTTATCTTAAATCTTCTCTGTTGTTCATATTTAATAATTTCTTTGATCTATCTTTAATTTTATAGACTCTTTTCTCTTCTGTCTCCTTACTGTTATTAAATCTATTTAGTGTCTTCTTTATAACATCTATTTGTTTGCTAAGACTTTCTATTTCTTGTTAATTTGAAGAGCATTCACAATTGCTTTTTGGAGAAAGTTTATGTTAACTGCTTTATAATCTTTGTTAAACTATTCCAGCATCTGTGTAATGTTCCTTGATTGTCTTTACCAATGCACCAGAAATGTCCCCAGTTCTTCGTGTGCTATGAAATTTTTAAATATGTCTTAAACATTTTATTTATTTTGTTATAAGACTCTGGATTGTGCTTTAATCCCATAGAAAATGTTGATATTTTATTTTAGCAGCATTTGACCAGGTTATATATTCCAGTTTGTCTCTTCTGTATCATGGTACTAATATTATTTCAGTTTCCAAAGCTCATGTAGGAGAATTCAACAGAGAAAGGATAGTTTTTCAACACATAGTGCTGGAACAATTGGACATGAAAAAGAAGGAGGAGGAGGAGGAAGAGGAGGAAAGAGAAGGAGAAGATGAAGGAGGAGAAGAGGAGAAGGAGAAGAAGACAAAGAAGGAAGAGGAGGAAGAAGAGGAGGTAGAAGAGGAGGGGGAATGAAAGGGAAAGAAGAAGGAGGAGGGGGAAAAGAAAAAGGAAGAGGAGGGGAAGGGGACAAAGAAGAAGAAGGAGAAGAGGATGGAAAAGAGTAAGAGGGAGATGAATGGGTGGGGAAAGGGAAGGAAAATAAGAAGAATCTAGGTATAGATCTTACAACTATAGCAAAATTAACTCAAATTGGATCATAAGCTTAAATGTATAATACGGAATGATAGAATTTCTAGAAAATAAAATAGAATAAGATCCAGGTGACCTGAGTTTGGCAGAGTTTTTAGGTACAACATCAAAAGTACAATGAAAAAAAGAAATTGGTAAATTGGACTTTATTAAATTAAAAACTTCCTGCTCTGCAAAAGACAAGCCACAAACTGAGAGTAAATATTTGTAGAACACATATCAAATAAAGGACTTATGTCCAAAATATAGAAAGAACCCTTACAGCTCAACAATATGAAAACAATCAAACTAAAGATGGGCACAATATCTGAGAAAACATCTCACCAGAGAAGATATACATGCGTCAGCACAGGGAAGGTGTTCAGCATCCTATGTCATTTAAAAATTGCAACTTTAAACAGCAAGGAGATACCATTATACACAGATTAGAGTGACTGAAATTAAAAAAAAAAAAGAAAGAAAGAAACCGGTAATACCACATACTGGCAAGAACGTGGAGTAACAAGAAGTCTTCACTTCCTGCTGGTGAGAATGCAAAATGGTGCATCCACTTCAGAAAAGGTGAATGGGTAAACTGTGGTATGCCCATACCATGGACTATTATTCAGTGATAAAAAGAAACATGAGTGCTAAATCCAAGAAAAAACTGGATAAACCTTAAATGAATATTGGCTAAGTGAAAAGAAGCCAATCCTAAGACACTGTATACTCTATGATTCCAACTATATGACATTCTGGAAAAAAAAAAAACAGAACAATGAAAACAGTGAAAAGATCAGTTGCCAAGAATCGGGGGGTGGGGAGGAGGAATCAGTGCAACAGAGGGAATTTTTAGGGCAGTGAAACTATTCTGTGCCCGAACCCACAGAATATATCACACCAAGAATGAAACCTAATTGACTCATCAATGGTAACAGATGTGCCACCCCAATGCAAAATGTTAATAAGGTGAGAAACTGTGAAGGGGAGGACAGGCTGTGTATGGGAACTCTCTGGACTATCTGCTCAATTTTCTTTAACTTGAAAAAAAATAATAAAGTCTATAATTTTTTTTGAAAAATAAAAAATAAAACTCAGCTAAGAACGTTGGCAATGCTTGCACACACATACGTGCCACCAGGTGATGGTTCAGCACTGGGCAATACTCTGGTTCCCTAATCAGCTCTCAATGTCTTAGTGTTAATTACACAAGACCCCTATCACCTTCATGGGTCTCTTTCCTGAGCTCCCCCTGCCTACCATCTCCAGCATTTCCCAGTTCCTCGGAGCTTCCTGTTTTGGCTTTCTGGTGACAAAGCTGGGACTTCAGTTGCCCTGCTCTGATGTGCACTTCTGCCCCTGTGCCTACAGCCAGAGCAGGCAGAGGAAGGAACAGAGATTTTGAAAAGACGGTAAATGCACCTCCTGTTCAGTGGTACTTTACATTCAGGTGTCCTTCCATGATTTAGTTCTCTGAGTCCTCAGAAGCTGCCCTGTTCATTTGTCCCTTGCATTTGCCCAGATATCATGGCCACATTCCACAGGAGAGATGGTTTAGGCTCACTCCACCTTACCTGGGACCAGAGCCTGTCACTGTTTATTCTGATACTCAAATGTTCAAAGCCAAGTGGATAAATATTCAATCAAATGAACTGGCCTGCACGCCTCAAAAATGCCAACATCCATCAAGTCACACACACATAAAACCAAAGAGATGTCCAAAATTTAAAATTAAAGAGACAAAACATAGCTATAAAGTGATTGATTACTTTATGGAGGACACGATAAGATGTAAACATGGTCTGTGGGTTGAACAATAGTATTGTATTGATATTAAATTTATTAATATTGGTTCTGTGTTATGGTTACAAAAAGGAATACCCTCTCTCTTTGTAAATATACACCAAAGTTTTTAGTGGAAAAAAGGGCATGCTATCCCCAACTTACTTTCGAATGATTCAAATATGAACATAAACACATACACTTTCTCACACACTCTCTCTCATACACTCACACACTGTCTCTTTGTCACACAAGTATTCATTACAAAATATGACAAAACCGTAAACCCAATGGATTAAATGATAGATCTTTATTCTCACAGTTTTGGAGGCTGGGACTTCTAAGATCAAGGTACTGACAGATTCAGTTCTTGGTGAGAGCTCCCTTCCTGGATTGTACACAGTAGCCTTTTTAGTGTTCTCAACAGCAGAGAGAGCACTCTCTTACTTTTTTTTTTTGTTTATTTGTCAATTTTTATTTTGTTTTTTATATTTGTTTTTAAATAATTTTATATTTTATATATTTTTATATTTTTATGATATATTGTATTATATATTTGTATATATTTATATATTTCATATATATATATTTTAGATTTTATTTATTTATTTGACAGAGATAAACACAGCAAGAGAGGTAATACAAGCAGAGGGAGTGAGAGAGGGAGAAGCAGGGAGCCCCATGTGGGGCTCAATCCCGGGTCTCCAGGATCATAACCTGAGCCAAAGGCAGTCGCTTAATCAACTGAGCCACCCTGGCGCCCCTATATATATTATTTTTATATATTTTTTATATTTGTTTTTTAATTAAGCACATACACATACCATACACATACCTAGTGAAGAGGAAGGCATGAAAACATATGTCCATTCACTGGCTTATATGTGAATGTGCATGGCAGTTTTCTTTGTAACAGTCAAAACTGGAAACAATCCATATGTCCACTGACAGATGAATATGCTGTTCCAAACACAAAGGTGTATGTATGTATATATCAGGGCATACTACTCATAATTAAAAATAGAAATGGTAATACATGTAGAAACATGGTTAAATTTCATTTATGATGGGTGATTAAAGACCATCTAAAAAGGCATGTCTGGGTGGTTCAATGGGTTAAGCATCTGTCTTGGGCTCAGGTTATGACCTTGGGTCTTCCTTTTCTTTTAAGGGCACTAATCCCATCATGGGGACTTCACCCACATGACCTCATCTAACCTATTTATCTCCCAAAAGGCCTAAATCCTAATACCATCGTACTGGGGGTTAAGACTTTGACATATGAATTTGGGGGGACACCAAAGTGTTCAGCCTACAAAAGTCTCACATACACTCTAACATGCACACACAGTCCCACACATTATACATACATACGCTCACAGATTCTCACACACAGTCATGACCATACTCTGTTACAAACTGTCACACTTACACTCTTCCACAAACATTCTCTCTCTCAAACACACACACTGGTGTACACACCAGAGGCTGAAGGGTGGAGAGGAAAGGACACTAATGGGAAGATCAGAAGCCGAAGAGACTTCCTGATCTTGGGTCTGGTCCTGGGTTATCCGTTCATCTGTACATGGAGCCATTGGCCCTGACGTGCCTCACTTTCTTCTTGATGAAATGTGGAAGTGGGAGTGACTTCTAAGACAGCTTCTAACTCCAACATACTGAACAGTGTCTATGGGGGGTGAAGAAGAGCTTTCTCCCATGCAGCTGATGTAAGTATGAGGCCATGATGATAAAACAACGCTTTCTCTTGGATGGAGCATAATGCAGTGCTGTTAACACTGAGAGTGCAGGAAAAAGGAGGGGACTGATCTCATGCACTGTGGGCTTCTTAGTCATTAACCCCAAAGTCTACAGAAATGTAAAATTCGAAATAATATAGAAATATACTTATATTCTGGGAAGTTTCTCTTGACCTCATTATAAGAAACTATGAGCAAATGCTTCCCGGTGAGGGTTATAAGCAAGGACTGTGACATACAGTTTGCATGAACTCACTTATGTGTTCCTCAGGACTGTGGTTTTTCTTGGCCCTTTTTCAGGACAAGATAAATGAAAACAGAAAGGCTAAACAATTTTCTAGAAAAGGGCAGAGCTGGGATATGAACTCAAGTCAGTCTCACCCCAAGTCCTGGGTCTCAGGCCAAGGGTAACAGTAAAATGAAAGAGCTAGACATGTGAGCCTAGAAGCAGGATGGTTGAACCATCGTGTGGGGACACTTGGTCTGTCTCCCTCCTTCAAAGGAACCTTTCCTCCAATGGAAGGAGTGGGAAAGGAAGAGTTTAGGCTTGACACACTTGAATTCAAATTTTAGTTTTGAGTCCTAGGCAAGTCACTTAAATGCTCTGACTCTTGGTTTTCTTTTCTGTATAATGACAATTATAGAATCTATCTTGTAGAATTGATTGCTGAGAGGACACACAGCCGTAATGAACTTAGAACACCTGGTACAGTGTATTAATCAAAGAAACAGAACCAATAGCAGATAGAAATACAGAAGAGAACATTAATGATAGGAATTGGCTCACTTGGTTATGGAAGCTAAGAAGTCCCCCGATCTACCATCTACATACTGGAAAATCAGGAAAAAGTGACATGATTTAGTTTGAGGTCTAAGGTCTGAGAACCAGAGGGCCAATCGCATAAGTTCCAGAGTCTGAAGGCCTAAGAACTGTGAGCCCCCATGTCTGAGGACAAAAAAAGATAGGCATCCCAGCTCAAAAAGAGCTTTGCTTTCTTTCCATTGGAGTCTCGACCAAATGGACGATGCTGCCCTGACTGATGAGGGTGAATCGTTTTACCAGTCTATTAAAGTAAAGGCTAATCTCTTCTAGAAAAATACCTGTCTAGACATGCCCAGAAATAATGTTTTATCAGCTATCTGAGCAACCATTAAGTAAATCGACTTGACACATACAAGTAACCATCATATTGATATCTTGTAAAAATTATTTTTTTACAAAGGTCATCTATGGTAATGATCTTGACAGCATGAATGTCTTACTTTACAGCAGTTGCTTGGTGCTAACACTGCACTCATTCCACACACAAAAAGAAGGCAACTTCCTGCTTTGATCCAGAGCAAACATCTAACCAAAGACGTTCTGGGGTGAGGACAAGACCACCCTGAAATTCTCTCAGGGCCTCACAGCAAGGCAGCTTTGTTCAAACCCTATAGCAGCGCTGTTTCAGAAATACAACACAGTTACAAAGGCAGTGTCAACTTTTCCAGTAGCCACATTTTAAAAAAAGAAACAGGTAAAATTAATTTATAATATATTGTATACAATCCAAAATACCCCCAATATTACCATTTCAACATGTAATCAGCCCCAACATTATTGATGGTATTTTATATTCTTCCATTCTTATTTTCATACCAAGTTTCAGAAATTTAGTAAAATTTTTACACTTATAATACATTTCAATTAGGATGATAAAGTTTCATTGGAAATATTTGGTCCATATTCAGATTTCAGAAAACATACAGTAGAAAAGGTAAATTTGTATACACAAGTTGTTCTAAAACTACTGAAAAGTTTTTCAAGCATCCACTTTTAAACTTAGATTTTAAATAATTAAAATTAAATAAAATTACATATTTAGTTCCTCAGTCACACTAACCACATTTCAACTGCTCAAAGCCATGTGACTAATGGCCAGTATAGTAGGCAGTACAGTCTTTGCTATATAGATTCAAGGGCCCTCAAAATCTGTGTGGATTTCATTGATATTTCTCTGAAGCTATCTTTAAGAGTCTATATATGATAAATAGAAAGTGAAATATCTCTTTCATTTCTGAATGATGGACAGTGATCCATACTGGGAATGTATCTAACTTGACAAAATCATCAAACATTTATTTATTCATTCTATCAATTATTCCTTAATTTATTATCTATTCATGTGATGCTTACTAAGAGCCATTTTGTACTTGGTTTTCCACTTCAGAGAGGACATCTGATGTGTATCTTTAAAAATGTGAAAGGGAATGCCAACCCCAAAATGACAGAGGAGTAGGATTGAAATAAAACATCCTTCAGGTTAACTTTGGTGAGTGTCTAGGTCACCAGTCTGGGGTATCATCACTGTATAAGGTAACGCCCACCCAGAAACATCTACAAGGAAGATCCCCTACCTATAGGTATTGCCATTCCTCGCCCTGACCCCTGACCTAGGCCAGCAAACAATACCCAACCAGCACTAATATTCAGACTGAGCATAGAAGCCCTCCAGTGGCCCCAGTGACTCGGGATATGTGCAGAGGACTAAGTAGGCCAGCCTCAAGGGAAGACATCTATTTCACAAAGTTCCTCAGAGAAAAGTAGGGGAGATTCATAAGCCTGGTCTATTAACCTCTCTCAACACACACACACACACACACACACACACACACACAACACACACACACACACACACACACACACAAATAAACACATGCAAACTCCCTACTCTATGAGTCATTATGAGGGACAAACACACCTTTGAGAGTTGTAAAAGAGGGCAAAGAAGTTTTGATGATGGACTCAGCGTCATGTGTCAGTAATCTTGTGGCATTCACTCATTCTCCATTTGTTGTTCGTTCATTTGCTAATAAGGGGCTACGTCATAAGTGGTACCCAATGTCATACTCATATACATCAACATACACTAATGTCTGAGAGGAGATGGGACAGGAAATGTTCTGGTGTTGAGGAAAGGGGCCATCATTAGAAGTGTCAAGTTTCTGCAACATCAACAGGCAGAAAATGGGAGTTCCTGGCAAACTTCAGAGAGAAGAGAACCTGCAAGTGAATGAGTCTTCTTAAGAAGGGAAATAAGAATATCAGAGGAAGGAAGACCCAAGGGAAATAGGGAAAAGGCAAATGATCTCCCAGAGAAGTATCCTGCGAGCAGAACAAAGACTCCCAATGGGTTAGCTCCCTTCCCTCCATCAAGGAGCACTTGCACAGTGACTTCATATTGTCACATACATTCAGTTACAGATCCCCAGACTGGGCACTGTGACAAGCTGGAACCTCTATTCCAGTGTCCAGCACCCCATCACGCAGAGCATTCCTGAGTTTGAGTGGGAACTCTATCCTTGCAGAAGCCACATAACTAGCAGGACCCGACTTACGATCAAATATCCACATTTTATTTCTTTCATAACCATCAGTGAAGCACGATTGTGTAGCTTTATGAAAGAATAAAAATCACATTCTCAATTTTAATAATGTAATCAAATCTAAATAAGACAAAGATCTACAAGGGCATTTTATTACTTCCAATCAATTCTCCAGAAGCAGATGCACAAAAATAGGTTCAGAAATTATTCTGATTGTAATGGCCACCAGAGCATGTTCCAAAAATATAAACGTATGATTATATAGTCATTCCTTTATAATGTTAAATAAGAAGTAGGCCATATGTTTATGATTAAATTTGAATTTGGAATTAAGGTATTTTGGAGACTGAATCAAGTACCAAATCATTAACACAGAATTACCTTTCAAAACCATCACATAATGATATGAAACATAATCCTAGCCATGCCATCTAGCTGAAAAATCTGTATATTCATGTAGGTGAGACAGAGCTAATGTTTCTTGAGTATTTACTGGGCTCTAGGCCTTGTTCTGGTCTTTACAGAAACTACCATGGTAAACCTATCTGTTTCATCATATCCAAAGAAAGATATTGGTATGACCATTTATAATTATAATTACTGTCTATGTAAGAAAACTGGATTCACATATAAAGAGAGACAGTTGAGATTAAAACCTATTATCATGGGACATCTAGGTGGCTCAGTTGGTTGAGCAACAGACTCTTGATTTTGGCTCAGGTTGTGATCTCAGAGTGGTAAGATCAAGCCCCTCATTGGGCTTTACACTCAGAAGAGAGTCTGCTTGGGATTCTCTCTCTATCTCTCTCTTTCCCTCTCTCTTCCCCACCCCCTTAAAATGAATAAACAAATCTTTTTTTTTTTATTCCAACACTGTTATGTTATTTATTCCTTAAGTTCAGCCACAATCCCTTTGACTATTCTGTTGCCTAGAGACTATATTTTAAATATCACCACTGACAACTTGCATAAAATTGCAAAGATAATAAGAGAGGAAGAAAACAGATAATACACATGGCAAATCTACATGACAAGAAAGAGAAAAATGCATAGCTACTATGGTCCTTTTTCTATTTTTGGTCACAGGCAGAAACCAGTATCTGTGACTTCCTTCTACTTCCGATTCTGGGTCTTCTCATATCTCCCAGGACCATGGCAGTTCAGAGATCTCTATCACAGGAGTGAACAAACCTTCATTCCTGAAGTCCTGAGTCCTCAATAGTCTGGGTTACTTTTGTTTCCTGTGGTTTCTTTTCTTTTTTCTTTTCTTTTCTTTTCCTTTTTATCTTTTATTATGTTCAGTTATCCACTATATAGTACATATTTAGCCCTTGATGCAGTGTTCAGTGATCCATTAGTTAAGTACAACACCCAGTGCTCAACACAGCATGTGCCCCCCTCAATACCCATCACCCTGTTACCTCTCCCCCCACCCTTTTCCCCTCTGAAACCCCCAGACTGTTTCTCAGGGTCTATAATTTCTCATGGTTTCTCTCTCTCTCTCTCTCTCTCTCTCTCTCTCTCTCTCTCTCTTTCTCTCTCTCTCTCTCTCTCTCTGATTTCTCCCCCTTTGGATTTCCCTCCCTTCCTCTCTGGTCCTCTGTGCTATTGTTTATGTTCCACATATGATTGAAACTATATAATTGTCTTTCTTTATTTTGACTTACTTCATTTAACATAATCCCCTCCAGTTCCATCCATGTTGATGCAAATGGTGGGTATTCATCCCTTCTGATAGCTGAGTACTATTCTATGGTATGTATGTGCCACATCATCTTTATCCATTCCTCTGTTGAAGGACATCTCATCTCCTTCCGCAGTATGGGTCTTATGGACATTGCTGCTATGAAAATTGGGGTACAGGTGCCTCTTCCTTTCACTACTTCTGAATCTTTGGGGTAAATATCCAATAGTGGAGGGGCGCCTGGGTGGCTCAGTTGGTTAAGCAACTGCCTTAGGCTCAGGTCATGATCTCAGAGACCCGGGATCGAGCCCCACATCAGGCTCCCTGCTTGGTGGGAAGCCTGCTTCTCCCTCTCTCACTCCCCCTGCTTGTGTTCCCTCTCTGGCTGTATTTCTCTCTGTCAAATAAATAAAACCTTTAAAAAAATACCCAATAGTGGAATTGCTGGGTCATAGGGTAGCTCTATTTTTAGCTTCTTAAGGAATATCAATACTGTTTTCCAGAGTGGCTGTACCAGCTTATATTACCACCAACAGTGTAAGAGAGTTTCCTTTTCTCCACATCCTAGCCAACATTGGTTGTTCTGTCTTGTTAATTTTAGCCATTCTAACTGGTATAAGGTGAAATCTCATTGTGGTTTTGATTTGTATTTCCCTGATACCATATTTTTTTCATGTGTATGTTGGTCATTTGTATGTCTTTGGAGATTTATCTTTTCATGCCTTTTGCCTATATCTTGCCTGCATTTATTTGGGTTTTTTTGGGGGGTGTTGAGTTTGATAAGATCTTTATAGATCTTGGACACCAGCCCTTATCCTTTATGCCAGTTGCAAATATCTTCTTCCATCATGATCTTCTAAACTGCAGAAAAACCAAGACTAAGGAAAGATGTTTCTGTGGATAAATTCATTTTAACATTTTAAGGTCAGTTTTTCCTCATATTTATTTCCATCGAAATTGCCAGAGAGACTGTCTGAATGGCCTTCAATTCATTTTAGTTGTCTGGGTATATCAATAATCAACTGACATTTCAAAGAATGAACCAAGAATCATTAATCTTACTGTCATGGGATATTTGGAAAATTATCCTATCATTCTACTCAGAAAAGGATTAGAAATGAACAGAAAAGGCCCACAACTATCTTCCATAAGTTTCCAAAAGCTGTCCTGTATTTCTCCACCCTGCATGCTTTCCTCAACCAAGATCTGTACTAGATCAGCATTAAGACACCCTTCCACATGGACCTGGCAAGTCACTCTGGTAGCTAACATAGGAGCCAATAATACCAAAACAAGTGCTTTCACTAACCTCTTTAAAGAAGAGCTTCCTTGGGGGCACTGGGGTGGCTCAGTTGGTTAAGTGGCTGCTTTGGCTCAGGTCATGATCCCAGGGTCCTGGCTTCAAGCCCCATATCAGGCTCCTTGCTCAGTAGGAATTCTGCTTCTCCCCTGCCACTCCCCCTGCTTGTGCTTGCTCTCCCTGCCATTCCCCTTGGTCAAATAAATGAATAAAATCTTTTAAAAAATAACAATAAAGAAGAGGGGTCCTTCAGAGTGATCACTGGGAGTCTGTGGAGGGGAATAAAATGAAGTTAGTTAGCATTTACTACAACGAATGAAGGAGACCTCCCAGGAGATGGTCATTTAGGTATCTCAAGTGCCATCTTGCCATCTGTGACAGGAACCTGGCCGCCAGCTACTGCTACCTCTCCTAAAAGTAACTACTAAAGCCATAATTTCTTGTTAAAGAGCTCTGTAAGATCCAGTAATACCCTGTCCTGTAGCAAATGAAGTGCAAAGAAAGTATGCCTGCTGGTCTCTCTCCCCTAATTAAATGTGGGAAGCACTTCAAAGGCACTCTGCCCAAAGGGCTGTGTCCCACCAGTATTTGAAATGCACCACTAGCAAGAGGTGGCCTTGTGGGTGGCTCTGCCATAGCTAATTGCTCCTGATAATTGAGTTGGCCGCTGTTTTTCAGCGGTTCGCATGGACGCTGCTCAAAAAAAAGGAAGCTCAGCAAATTGTTTCCCCTGCTGGTTATAAAAAACAATAAAAATAATAAAAATAATAAAAATAATAAAAATAATAAAAAATAAAAACCTCAAAAAAAGGCAAAGCTTTATGCCTTTACTTTCAGAAACTGAAGGAATTTCTCTCACCACACACTGACCTCATCAGGAGTTGTGAACACATTTTGACTCAGAGCCTTATAATAATTGTCATATTTTAGAAACACAAACATTGAAAGCTAATTCTTTTTTCTTCCATATTTCAAACTACTATTTTATCTGCTGCATTTCCAGGCTTTGATCTATAAAAGTGCTTTGTTTCACATCCCAGAAAGTGTATGTAAAATTAAAACTAATCCCATCCACTATGTTTCCTTACAAATTAAATTAATTATATGAATTACGCACTTCCTTATTCTCTTCTTTCCCAGAGTTTCCCTTGCCTAGAGAGATTTAGCATCCCCAGACTCTTCTTATAGAACAGCATAAATCATAGCTTCTATCAGCTTTCTTGTTAATTTTTACCCCTACTAATACTTTCATTTTAGACACTTGAGAGAGAGAGAGAGAGAGAGATCTATCTCTTAAGGAAAATTAAGCTAAGGGTAAACTCAACACAATCTATGTCAAATGCAACAGGTCACTGAGGAACCCATTATTAAAATGAATCATTAGTTATACAGTACCTTTGAACATCAATGCCTAACACAGCAAGATATACAGCCCACTGAAACAGGAAAAGCCAAGTTTTAGAAATTCACAGCTCTCCTCTCCCTTTGTTTACAAGTCCTAAGTACAGCTGGCCAAACATGACTACTTAACTGAATGACATTTTTTTTCCCAAACCTTCAAGAATCTTGTTAAAGGGATTTATATTTCCTGGATATGAAAATGAAATAATTCATTCAAAATAACATTTTGATGAGTTGAGTGTAAATGAATTAGAAACACACGGATTAAATTTCCCTTGAAATACACATGGGTTTCAAAATTAAGGGGGAATTAACTTCTCCAAATGTGTTTTCAATTTTGCCTGACCATCAAAAGTTTGATGCATGGCTTGAGATAGTTGAACTATTGCCAGTTTTGCCTATCCTTACCATGGGCTTTACCTGAGAAAATATCTGATGGTGAATGGTATTACTAATGTTATCTCTTGGATCTAGTCCAATGTAATAAATATTGCCATGGTGAAAAATTGCAATTTTAAAATGATATCCAAGCCTAGCCAATAACCCTTTGATTTTATACAACATTGGGTGGTACAGAGCTCCAAGGCAACCAATCAATGACCTTAAGAAACCTCTGAAGGAGCGCCTGAGTGGCTCAGTGGTTAAGCGGCTGCTTCTCCCTCTCTCAGTCCCTCTGCTTGTGTTCCCTCTCTCGCTGTGTTTCTCTCTGTCAAATAAATAAATAAATAAATAAATAAATAAATAAATAAATAAATAAAAACCTCTGAAAATGGCATGGGAGTTTTAATTTGGTAAACAAGTGGTTCACATTCTCTTGAGGAAGCATTAGAAATGCCAAAAGTTTAAGAAGGTCTTTACTGACAAAGCAATTGTAAATTGAAATTTTTAATCAGTCTTCTTCAGTACCTTTAAAATTCTTGTATAATACTTAAGGAAATGTTAATGATTTTTTTCTACCTCACAGGAAGTGTAGACAATGTATCTAGAAATTCATTGCCATGAAATATTATAATTACCATCTTCCTTTGTCAGTAAGTAGATTGCATTCTTGTACAGGCTCCTGTGGTACAGAACATCAAGAACAGACAATCTTTGGCCCAATAAGCTCCTTAAGCATAGGCTTCAGAGGAGAGATGCTGTTGGAACAACCTTAGTTCCAGAAAAGTAATCTGGTGTTGGGTTGTGGACTTACTGCCTTGTTGCTATTGCTCTCGAGACAGAGAGCTGATAATCATGCAACTTGCAACCACCTCAACCAAAGAATTTGTGAGGCTTCTCTTTTCTGATTCCAGGCTTGGTCTGGCTAACAGAAAGCAGCAAGAAAGGAGGACAGGACACTAATGGCATTGTAAAGAAGTAAAACAGAAGGCGAGACATCCAGTGACCATCTAGAACTTCAACCCTGGGGAAACTTTGTGTGATGTAGTAGATGTAGTAGATTGATTCTTTCCCTAAGGTGAGGGAGCTGAGGAACGTACACCCAGCTCCCATCAGTCACTGGCTGAGGCTGCTTGGGAGACACGGGGAGAGGGGGCTGTTATTTCCCAGCTTTCTCCCAGCTCAGCGCACCTGCCTCTGCCAGACAGAGAGAGCACTGGGGCCAAGACGAGGGGGGGTGCCAGTGATTTCAGGTTTTGACCGACGGCACTGAAATGGTTACTGATGTTGAAATAAGTGTGTAGGTACTAGCTGGAGCCACTTCTGCACTGGGTGCCACATAAGCAAACCAACACTTAGGTGACTTTCATGTTCTTGTAAATGCTCAGCTTGACCAGAAGTGCAGTGTGTCCGGGCAGCCAGTCCCCAGATGCCAAGCCCAACACCGGGCTCTAGACTTCTTTACTTTTTCCTTATTCATTTCTTATTTTTCTCTTCCTGGTTCCTGATTCTTCATCCTAGAAAAACTTCCTGGCTCCTAACCCACTTTGCAGTTCTCTGGATTCTGGGGAAATAGAGACTGGGGAAATAGATTCTGGGGAAATAGAGACTGAAGTCTTAAATAAAGTTTGTTCATGTCACCCAAATTGTCTTCTTTAATCATCTTTAACATTGTTGACAGGTTTTGAGTAAGACTCGCTGTATTTGCTACAGATAACTTTTAGGAATCTACCACTCGTAGGCAAGCTTTTCCTAACAGAGCCCTCTGGCCACTCTGAACCAGGGGAAAGCAGCTAGAAGAAACCATGTGACTCTTCTACTCCTACTAATCTTAGTTCTCTTGTACTGTTGAAGAAATATCACTCTTGTCTTTTCAAATGTTCCCAAATTCAGAGTCTTTTTTTTTCTGGATTCTTGTTGAATTGATGATTCAAATATAGTGATTTTGATTTTGCCAGACTTTATCCTAGGCTGGTTCCTAAATTACCCTGTAAGTTATATCAGTCCCACTCTGTCTCAGGTACATAGATTAGGAGGTTCCAGAGGTGATGAAGTTATAGTGTGGTGGTGGTTCTGGGGTTGACCTCTGGAGAGCATGACCCATCATTCCACAGCATGTCATGGCTTAGTATAGAGCCCTAGACTGAGTACCAGTCTTGTTTGAGAATCCCAACTGTTTCATGGGTAGGAACACCATTTGCTTCCCCATGTCCTAGAAGGTAGAAGGCATACAAAATAAATACTCATGAGGCCAGTGTGTAAGGGTGGAGCAGGAAAAAAACAAGACCTCTTTACTTACCCCATCCCAGAACGCCAGGTCATGTCTGTGCATCCCTTAAGATGGATGTGGCTCATGGCTGACACAGGTCCATGGCCTATCCTGGACCACATCTAGTCCGTCTGTGCAAGATTATGTGGCAAGAAAGTCTTGTAAATTGGCTACAGAAGGTAAATAACTGCAGAGAGAGTCTGATGAGAGCTCTACTGTCTGGCCCTCCCCGCCTTCTCTGGACTTGCAGGAGGTCTTACAACTAGAGAAGACAACCAGCAAGTCAGGTATGGAGGAATGCAAGAGAAAAATCAATGACAACTTAAAAAGAGAGAGAGAGGCACAGAATTTGCCTGCTACCACCACTGGCTACTGGTTTGTTAATTCTTTAGGGCAGTAGGCCTTGGAAGGTTGGTCTTGAATCAGCAGCATCAGCTCCATCTTGGAGTTTGTTCAAAATGCACCTTCTTGGGCCTCATCTGTGGAAGACCAGAACTACAGAGTAGAATTCTGGGAATGAAACCGAGAAATCTGTGTGTTAAAAAGCCGTCCAGGGTAATCTGATATTTTCTTAGGTTGGGGAACCATTGCTTACAGGAGAAAGACAAGTGATAAAATAAGACCAAAGTTATATATTGTATTTAATGATACAGGCACTTAAATTAGCAAGTACATAAAGTTCATCTACAGTACCACAATATTTCTTTTAAATTAATTCCTTTGTTTCCAGAGATCTGAGCTATACTCAGGTAATCCAAACCAGATGCAGCTCAACACAGATGGACTCCATCCAACTCTCAGAAACTTGGGCAGGGGGTTATCTTGAAGGAGTTTACCCTATCACCAGTTACCCATTATTACACCACTAGAGCCTGGATAACAACTTTTCCAATTTCAGGATTAGCAGAGACTATTTTCCTATACTTTCAAATGGAGAATCCATGCCAGTTTATGAACCTGCCAAAGAAGATCTTTTCTCCAGTGACTAAATGGAAATTAACAATGACTGTTCAATAATTATCTTATATAAGGATTACACATCAATGGCCATTATCTACTTTCGTGAAAACTTCTGAAAATATAAGTAGAATCTGCTTCTTGAAGATTACTTCCTCATGTAGTTACAGGTTAATTGACCATTTATACAATTGTGATTTGTGTGGAAAACTTCAAAGAAGATTGAGTCCCTACCCTCCAGATTTCTTTAGCTAACATATTGCTTCTCAATATGCAATGAGCACGTGAATCTCCTGGACATCTTGATAACAGGCAAATTCTGACTGAGTACATCCTGAATGGGTCCTAATGTTCTGCATTTCTAATGACCTCCTAAGGATGCTGCTGCTACTGGTCCACAGATAATACTCTGAATACTGAAGGTCTTCTAGAACTATCTAGATGATGCAGGCACAAGCACCTTAACTTCTCTTTCTTGAATAAAATATGATGTGGCTCTTAGCAACGTGGAACTGAAGGGCTTAAAAATATATGAATCTTGGAACACTGGAAAAATTTAAGTAACAATATAAATAAATAAATAAATAAATAAATAAATAAATCTAGCTATCTATGAAAACACTGGGAAATTTCAACTTTATTAAGATTAAGAGGAGAAAAAAGAAGGTCATTCTTCAATAGTGTATTTTTTAAATATTTTATTTATTTGACAGAGAGAAACAGAGGTAAAGAGGGAACACAAGCAAGGGGAGTGAGAAAGGGAGAAGCAGGCTTCCCGCCGAGCAGGGAGGAATGTGGGGTTCATTGTGGGGCTCAATCCCAGGACTCTGGGATCATGACCTGAGCCAAAGGCAGATGCTTAATGACTGAGCCACCCAGACTCCCCTTCAATCGTGTAATGGTGCAAACAAGTGATTTCTATAACTGATGCTAAAAGTAAAAGAATGAACCTTCTTACTGTGTTCACTGCCAATGGCCGCCTACCTTGGGCTTGTCTTGCTCTTATCATGGAAAAACAATCTCAAAAAAAGAAAAGAAAAAGTCCTAAGAATAGACTGTTCTCAAAGTCTTGTGCCAGAGCTCTTTATTTGTTTTATGAATATTTGCCATTCTTTAAGCATTTCAAATGTTTGATTTTTAATTTTCATAGAATAATCAATCATAATTTTAGCTTTTCTCATGTTTTTTTGCTTTCCTAAATAATTGCTCAGCTGAACTCCTTTGGCCCACTTCTCCATGCCTTCCAGCAACTAGTCTTTGGAAATTAAACTCTAGAGTTACAATGGCTTCAGTTCTGGTCTCCTACAAATGGTTGCAGGATCTTGGGCACTTGTGCTGAACTTTCTAGTCTTCAACTTGCTCATTTGTGAAATGGGGGTAATAACGGTACCTATCTCAAAGTGATCTTGTTAGGAACCAATATGTACATGTAATCATTAATGCCAAGTCAGGTACCTGGTAAGAACCCAGTAAATTTAATATGATTGCTATCATCATTACACCATCTCTCCATGAAAGAAAATGACAGCTACTCTGTAGACATAAAGCAGATAATTTCCAGCTGTACCTGGAAAAGAGACATTTATCACCAGTGCAAACTGGTCTATACACATGAATATGGGGACTGATGACAAATGCTTGCCCAGTGAAAACAGTTCTTCCTTCTCCTTTCTCTCTATCCTTCCAAAGCTGCTAACCAATTCACCAGATAAGTTCCAGGATCTGGAAGCTAGAACTCACTTAGCCACTAATTTCTTGGTGCCCTAGTTGCATGCTTGAAAATAGATGTGAGCACATGGATAAGGAAGGGTTGAGTTTATAAAACAAGTCATATAGTAAATATTAATATTTGCAGCCAAAATTATAGTGTCCTTCATTCATGTTTGATTATAAGAACAGCTAAAATGTTTATTTCTCTTATCTGCAGCTGTTTCTCAAAGTTATTAATATAAAACAGCATAATCCTCAAGATGGACCTGTCCTACACACACTCAGTCTTGACATTCTCATCATGACTGATAACCTTTAGAATGTGAATAATCAGGTCTTTATCTTCCTGTGTATTTGCTAGTTTAGTTGAAAATAAACAGGGACATAACAAATAGGTCTACTTTTCCAATTATTTTTACCCACTATATGTCATATGCTAGAGTTAGAGGGAATATAAAATCAATCAATTACATCTCAAAATATAAAATAAGCTTCATCGTTCAGGGAGCTGATAACTGGAATTTGGATGAGCAATACTGATGCCAACACAGCACAGGCCCATGCCTACTTCTTTGAAATTATTAGCTCCACTGACTTTCAGTTCATAAAATATGATCATTTCACCAGAGCTTAAATGAGATAAACTCTGCTTTTGTATTGTTCATGATGTATTAGTTTGCCAAACTATGGGAGTAAAATTGATCCAAAACAATTCAAAAAAACTGCTGATATTAAAGCAAAACATATGTATCCTTATCACAGCATTTCCACTATTAGGTATTTATGAAACAAAATATGTACATATTTCAACAAAAGACATGTGTAAGACAGTTGATTTTAACATTATTTGAGATGGCCCCAAGATACAAAATACCCAAAATGGATCAACTGTAAACAAATAAATATATAATGGTACACCAATAGAATTGAATACTTGGTGGCCATGAGCAAGAATGAACTTCAACTACATAGAGTAAAATGGATGAAGCTCACACATTGTTGAACAAAACAAGCCATATCACAGACTATGTGATATGTAAATAGCTAAAGAAATCCATAGTGTTACAGTCAGGATGGCGGTTGCTCTTTGGAGAGTTCTAGATGGTGACAAGGGCCAAAGCACTTCTGGGGGCTTGTAATGTTCTGTTTCTTAATTTTGGTGCTCATTATACAATAGCAGTCAATTTGTGACAGTCTACTGAGTTGTAAACTCATGATTTGTACACTTTTCCTGAAAAAATTCGATTTGAAAATTTCACTGAGAAACTTGACTAGTATCATGGTCTCAGGGTTGATCTGAATTTTTGCTGTTGTTCTTGGCTAAACTATGAGTATTGCCCACTCATCAGTAGTCTTGAGGGTCAACGCTGTGACCTTGACTTTTGACCACCTTCTAACCCCAGTCCAATCAACTACCAAAAGTATCAAAGCAACAAGCCCACCAAGAAACAGTCATGTAGTCTCTGGTGTTAGAAAAACCTAGAAGAGCAAAATTTTTGCAAGTTTTATAAATGATTTAATGGCTTTGCAACAAGTAATTTTTTCTTGTCTACTCTTTGCAGTTCGCATTGCCATTTTTTTTATTAGTATCTTGGAAACAGTGGGATTTATGCAGATGCCAATCAAATGCTAGTTGACAAATCAATGGGGCATTGCAATGGTAAAAAGCAACACCCTTAGTAAAGTTCTACACATGCCCATCTAAATTTTGTTTTTCTTGTTTTTGTTATGCTGCTGCTGTTCAAATACCTTTTGAAACAGAACACAAGGTTTTGTTCATCGTTTAGCAAGATCTTAAGCAAGATGGTCTGACATGTACAGCTTTCAAAAGCAGCAACAAAATCATCATCATCCAAATGCACTTTTCTTAGCTTTCTTCCCCTTAATGTTTTGTAGCAACATATTGAGATACTAGGAGACATCTTCATCTAAGATGAATCAGCGAAGTTTTGCTTCAGCATCTGTCATGAGTTTCTGGTCTTTCTCTTGTCTTCTCTCCTTGTCATTGCATTTCACTGTATTTCCCTTAGTTTCATAAGGGTCTCTTATTGCCCATCCTCACTGCAGCCATGAATAGCAGCTAAAATCTGTGGAGATAGACATGGCAATATAAAAGAAGGGGAGATATTTTAAGAACCCATGGACATGCATAATGTAATCAGTAGCCACTGCCCATGGTAGGCATTTTTGCCTATGTTACTTATAATCCAGTGTAGGACACTGATTTGAGCCTACAAGTCCATAATTTACCTATATTTCATCATTCTATAAGTGAAATGTATTTGTCTTTCATTATTGCTGATTTTATGAAAACATTTACTGCATTGTCAGATGATTAGTACATTCTAACATCAGCTACAGAATACTTCTACAAAAAGAAAATCTGGAAGTGAAATTAATCTTATTATTGTCTACTCAACAAATATTTATTTAGGGTCTAGTATGTATCAGGCATGGTTCTTATAAATACAAGAAGAAAGAAAGAAGATGGTTCAGTCGGTTAAGGCTCCAACTCTTAATTTTGGTTCAGGTCATGATCTCAGGGTTCTGAGATCAAGCCCCATGTTAAACCCCATAATTGGTATGGATTTTGCTTAAGATTCTCTCCCTCCCTCTCCTGCTGCACCTCTCCCTCTCTAAAGAGAAGAAGAAGGAGGAAAAGGAGAAGGAGAAGGAGAAGAAGAAGAAAGAAGAAAGAAGGAAGAAGGAAGAAG
>PITA01021857.1:18107-31812 GCA_004023965.1 Spilogale gracilis | reverse complement strand
TATTTATTTGACAGAGAAAGAGAGAGCCAGCACAAGCAGGGTGAGAAGCAGGCAGAGGGAAAGGGAGAAGCAGAGTCCCTGGCTGGGCAGAGAGCCTGACTCAGGGCTCAATCCCAGGAGCTGGGGAACCTGCTTCTCCCTCTCCCTCTGACCCACCTCTACTCTTGTGCTCTCTCTCAATATCTCAAGTAAATAAATAAAATCTTAAAAACAAAAAAAATAAATAAACATCCTTCAGCTAGTATTCTACTTACTGGAGAAACACTAAACGTTTCCCCAAAAATAAAGTACGACACAAAGATACCCACTCTCAGAACTTCTACTCACCAATGTACAGAGGATTCTAGTCATGACAATAGGATAGAAATAAAACTCACAGAGACTGAAACTGTCTCTACTTTCAGATGATACAGTTTGTACCGAAAATGCTCAGTTATCTACAAAACTACTAGAACGAATAACAAAATCTGCCAAGGTCACAGGACACAAAGTTAACAGACAAAGCAATTCTATTTTTAAATCTTGGTAGCAAACAATTAGAAAGTAGTTTTTTTACAGAGTATTTAAGTTTTTATTTATTCATTTAAGTAATCTCTACACCCAAGCTAAGGCTTGAACTCACGACCCCAAAATCAAGAGTCACATGCTCTTCTGACTGAGCCAGCCAGGTACCCCTAGAAAGTAGGGGTTTTTTTAAATATATATTTTTTACAGATTTTGTTTATTTGCCAGAGAGAGGGAGAGAGATAGCACAAGCAGGGGAAGTGGAAAGCAGAGGGAGAAGGACATTCCCTGCTAAGCTGGGAGCCTGATACAATGCAGAACTCCATCCCAGGACCCTGGGATCATGAACCTGAGCTGAAGGCCGACACTTAACCAACTAAGCCGCCCAGGCATCCTGAAAGTAGTTTCTAAAAGTAATTCCACTGAAGCATAAAACAGGACATACTTAAAAATAAATGTAAAAGACATGAAAAACTTCTACACTATAAACTACAAACCACTGCTGACAGAAATTTCAAAAGACTTAAATAAATGAAATGATATAACATGTTCATGGACTGGCACACTAAATATTGTTACAATACTGACTTCCCCCCATACTGACCTACAGTTTCAATATAATCCAAACAAAATCCCAGCAGGCTTTTACTGCAGGAATTAACAGGAGTGCCTGACTGATTAAGTCAGAGGAGCACTGGCTCTTGACCTTAGGTTGGGAGTTCAAGTGCCACAGAAAATGTAGAGATTACTTTTAAAAAAAGAGGGGGGGGGCACCTGGGTGGCTCAGTGGGTTAAAGCCTCTGCCTTCGGCTCAGGTCATGATCTCAGGGTCCTGGGATCGAGGCCCGCCATCGGGCTCTCTGTTTGGCGGGAAGCCTGTTTCCTCCTCTTTCTCTGCCTGCCTCTCTGCCTACTTGTGATCTCTCTTTCTGTCAAATAAATAAATAAAATCTTTTAAAAAGAGAGAGAGAGAGAGAGAGAGAGAGAGAAAGACACCTGTGCAGCTCAGCAGGTTAAGCATAAGACTCTTGATTTTGACTCAGCTCATGATCTCAGGATTCTGAGATAGAGTACTGCATGAGGCTCACACTGAGCATGGAACCTGCTTAAGATTCTCTCTCCCTCTGCCCCTCTCCCCACTCACATGCACACACATGTGAATGCTCTCTCTCTCTAAAAAAATAAATAAATCTGGGGGGCACCTGGGTGGCTCAGTCATTAAATGCCTGCCTTCAGCTCATGTCATGATCCCAGGGTCCTATGATCCTAATTAATTAATTAACTTTTTTTAAAAAGAGAGAAAGAAATGAATTAATAATCTGACTATAACATTTAAATGAAAATGTAAAGGACCTAAAATATCCAAACTAGAGCCTCCTGGTGGCTCTTGGTTAAACATCTGCCTTCAGCTCAGGTCATGATCCCAAAGTCCTGGGACCCAGCCCCACAGCCAGCTTCTCCCTCTGCCCTGCCCTTCCCCCATGCTTGTCCACTGTCTATCAAATAAATAAATATTTAAAAATAAATAAAATAGATAAAAATAAATAAAATAAAATATCCAAGTAATCTTTAAAAAGAAGACTAAAGTGAGAGGACTTACAGTATCTGCTTTCAAGATGTACTATAAAACTACAGTAATCAAGGCAGTGTGGTAATGCTTGATCAGCAGCACAAAATCCAGAGCTAGACCTAAACTGTATATAGGAAATTAGGTTTCTGACAGAGTACCAAGCCAATTCGGTGAGGCAGCTTCTTCTTCAGCAAGTTATGTTGAGATATTAGATATTCATGTACAAAAAAAGAACCACAACATTTACCTCCCATAATATACAAAAAGCTAAAGCTATAAAACTTCTCATAAAATATAGGGATAAAAATCTTTGTGACATTATGGTAGAAGAAAGATTCAAAAAATACAAACTATAAAAGAAAAATGAATATTCTGATCTTCATAAAAATTTGAAACAACCAATAAGAGATGGACAGTAGATAGTACGAGTCAGGCCTCTCAAATGTCTGAAAGTTACAAGATAAACAATAAAGTTTAGAATAACTCTGTGATAGTGGATTACAGTGGCCCACTTCAGTAAGAACTCATGCTTAGCTTAATATAAAGATAGATACAGAAACAATTATAAATGTGTCTGTTTGCGTAGGTTAGTATACATACATAGATTACCTAGCTATCTACAAGAGGGTCCTGTATACAAACATACATAATGTCTAGATACTGTCTTCTAAATTTATTCTCCAATAAAAGAAAACAGGGATCCTTAGTGAGATGGCTTATCCTAGAGCTGGGGCACAGAATGTATATGATGACCCTGCATATGGTAATGACAGAAAATAAAGAAGTACTCAAAAAACAAAAGGACAGAGCACCTGGGTGGCTCAGTGGGTTAAAGCCTCTGCCTTCAGCTCAGGTCATGATCTCAAGGTCCTGGGATGGAGGCCTACATCGGGCTCTCTGCTCAGCAGGGAGCCTGCTTCCTCCTTTCTCTCTGCCTACTTGTGATGTCTCTCTTGTCAAATAAATAAACAAAATCTTAAAAAAAAAAAAAAAAAAAGGATGGAGGCATGTAAAAAGGACACAGGAGAAAAACCTGAATTTCCAATGGCTAAAGCAGGTACAGTGTGAGCAACAAAATAACATAATATTTCATTATAACCCAAAGTATAAAACAAATATGCATGCATCCATACTGATATAAATGACTGGATATGTATTATTAAGGGGAGGATGCCAATGTCTTACAAAAGAATTTTAAGTAATACAAGTAGATACTCCCCTCTCTAGGAGATGGAGCTCAATTTCCAAATCATTACCTTTCCTTGAAGATGTACAAGACTTAGTGATTTGTTTATATAAAAATCAGACTATGGAAACAAAAAAACAGGTTCTTCACATTGGAGAAACATGGCAAACACAACTCTAACCAAGTGATAAAGGTTAACAACATTATCAGTGATGTCTTGCGGATATCATTTTCCCCTTGATGTGATACAAGAAGGATCCTTTTTCCTCCTGGGTAATCTTTCCAAAAATCCCTAACCCCAGTCTCATCTAGAGAAAAACACAATTAGACATTCTGGGGATAGTTCCACAAGATGCAGGGACAGGTGGGATGCCTGTGTGGCTCAGTCAGTTGAGTGTCTATCTTCGGCTCAGGTCGTGATCCCTGGGATCAAGCCCTGCATCAGGATCAGGATCCCTGCTTAACAGGGATTTTCTCTCTGCCTGCTGTTCCCTCTACTTGTGCTCTTTCTCTCTCTGACAAATAAATAAATAAAATCTTAAAAAAAAAAAAAGAGAGAGATACAGGGACAGGACTCTTCAAGATTACCAAGATCATAAAAAATAAAGAAGACAGGGCAGGGCGCCTATGTGGCTCAGTGGGTTAAAGCCTCTGCTTTCGGCTCAGGTCATGATCCCAGGGCCTGGGATGGAGGCCTACATCGGGCTCTCTGCTCAGCAGGGAGCCTGCTTCCTCCTTTCTCTGCCTGCCTCTCTGCCTACTTGTGATCTCTCTCTCTGTCAAATAAATAATAAATATTTAAAAAAAAATAAGGAAGACAAAAACCCATCACAGACCAGAGGAGACGGTGGAGACATGACAACTACATGTACTATGTTGGTACCCTGATCCGTATTCTGCAGCAGAAAAGGAACATTAATGAAAATACTATTAAAATCCAAATAAACTTGGGGCGCCTGGGTGGCTCAGTTGGTTAGGTGACTGCCTTCGGCTCAGGTCATGATCCTGGAGACCCGGGATCGAGTCCCACATCGGGCTGCCTGCTCGGCGGGAAGCCTGCTTCTCCCTCTCTCACTCCCCCTGCTTATGTTCCCTCTCTGCCTGTGTTTCTCTCTGTCAAATAAATAAAATCTTTAAAAAATTTAGAAAAAAAAAAAATCCAAATAAACTTGGGGGTTGGTAAGTACTTATATACCAATATCAGTTTTTAGTTTTAATGAATATGCCACAACATGTTAACAATGATAAAAATTGAAAAAAAAAATGACAAAAATTGGGTGAGAGATTTAAGGGAAATCTATACTATTTTTGCAAATTTTCTGCAAAGCTGTAATTGTTCCAAAGCTAAAAATTCATTTAAAAAAAATTTGCGGGGCGCCTGGGTGGCCTGGTCATTAAGCATCTGCCTTTAGCTCAGGTCTAGATCCCGGAGTCCAGGGATCAAGCCCCCCATCGGGCTCCCTGCTCGGCAGGAAGCCTGCTTCTTCCTCTCTCACTCCCCCTGCTTGTGTTCCCTCTTTAGCTGTGTTTCTCTCTGTCAAATAAATAAAGTCTTTAAAAATAAATAAATAAAATAAAAATTAAAAATAAAAAAATTTTTAAACGTTTGCTCTTCAAAGTACATCATTACAAAAACAAATAGCCAAGTCAAACGATGGAGGAACGCTTGTGACAAAAGATTTATGTTTAGAATATATTTTTAAAACTTAAACTCAGTAAGAAGGCAAACAACCTGATTTTAAGAGGGCAGAAATTTAAGCAGAAATCTTTACAAAGAAGATATAAAAATGGCCTATAAAGGGTGCCTGGGTGGCTCAGTTAGTTAAGCGCCTGCCTTCAGCTCAGGTCAGGATCTTTGGGTTCTGGAACAGGGCACTAAGTCAGGCCCCATGCTCTGCGGGGAGTCCGCTTCTCCCTCTTACTCTGGGCCACCCCTCCCCCACTTATGCACACACTTTCTCTCCTTTCTCTCCCTCTCTCTCTCTTATTCTCTCTCTCCCTCCCTCTCTCTGGGTCTTAAATAAATAAATAATATCTTTGTTTAAAAAAAAGAAAGAAAGGGCAAAAAGGGAAAAAAATAGTAAAGACCAATAGAACCACTGTTTCGAATGAAAGCAACCGGAGTTATTTAGATTCAGCTCTACTAAGAGACCACCAGAGGGCTATGTAGCTTTAGAGGACATAATTTTTAAAACAGTAACTATTCAAAAATAAAATAAAATAAAACAGTAACTATTCCAATCAAACTGAACCAGGAAGAGAAGAGTCACGGGTAAGATAATAACTACTAGTCCCTAATTAAAGAAAGATACCATTTAGTCCCTCATTGACATTATCAACACCATCAATACCTATATTCTAATTATAAGGCATTTCGTTATATATTATTTAAAGGACATATCTAGGGGTGCCTGGGTGGCTCAGTTTATTAAGCGACTGCCTTCGGCTCAGGTCATGATCCCAGAGACCTACATCGGGCTCCCTGCTCGGCAGGAAGCCTGCTTCTCCCTCTCTCGCACCCCCTGCTTGTGTTCCCTCTGGCTGTGTTTCTCTCTGTCAAATAAATTAAAAATCTTAAAAAAAAAAATAAAGGACATCTCTAAATGACAAAAGGAGGAAATATTTCCTCCTTTTGAAAACCAACAAAACATACCTGATATGGCTTCTTCTTGCTGGAGATCTGTGAATATCAAACAGCGTGTTTTCCCTCTTTTTTTGATGAGCTGGTACTTAAAAAAAAAAAGGAAAAAAAGACAACAGAGAAATAACTAATAATGAATTGATAAACTGATGTAATAAAGGAATAGAAATTACTTCTGTTAACTTTCTGAATAAAAGCTAGTCTTATGTGTCCAAGTTCCAAATGCTATCTAGAAGAAGCACAACAAAAACAAAAACTTTGTGGTAGGTAATAGCATAAGTTGCAAATAAACTTTCTAAAAAGATGCTAAATTAAATCTTCGTGATCTGGGGTTAAACAAAGATTTTTTTGGATACCAAACCAAAAGCACAATATTGGGAGTCCACCAAAATTACAAATTCTGCTCTTCTAAAGACATTATTGAAGGAAACAAGCTAACACTGAAAAAATACTTGCAAATCATTTCTCTGATAAAGAACTGATAGCCAGGGGCGCCTGGGTGGCTCACTTGGTTGAACGAATGCCTTTGGCTCAGGTCATGAACCCGAAGTCCCGGATCAAGCCCCACATTGGGCTCCCTGCTCAGCAGGAAGCCTGTTTCTCCCTCTCTCACTCCCCCTGCTTGTGTTCCCTCTCTGGCTGTGTTTCTCTCTGTCAAATAAATAAAATCTTAAAAAAAAAAAAAAAAAAGAACTGAGCCAGAATACATGAGGAACTCTCAAAACTCAGTACTGAAAAAATAACTCAATTGAAAAAATGGGAAAGAGATCAACAGACACTTCACTAGAGATAATGCTGTCAAAGCAACACATAAAGATTCCCAACATCATTTGGGAAATGGAGATTTAAAGTACAGTAAATATATATTAAAATTAATTTCAGGTGGCGCCTAAGTGGCTCAGTTGGTTAAGCAACTGCCTTCGGCTCAGGTCATGATCCTGGAGACTCGGGATCAAGCCCCACATCGGCCTCCCTGCTCAGTGCGAAGCCTGCTTCTCCCTCTCTCACTACCTCTGCTTGTGTTCCCTCTCTAGCTGTGTTTCTGTCAAAATAAATAAATAAATAATATTTTTTAAAAAAATTTAATTTCAAAAACGGACCATACCAAGTGTGTGGCAAAAGTATGGTGCAACTAGACTCCCATACACTTTTAGGGAAAATGTAAGTGGTACAATCGCTTTGGAAAACAGTGGCAATTTCTTCGCACATTAAACATATACCTAATAACACATCCAACCATTCCACTCCTCAATGTTTTTAAGAAAAATGGGAAAAAACTGTAGGGGTCAATAGTGATGCAATTTCCCAAGAGAAGGAAAAACATCAATAAAACACCACTTATGGAACTGATTACCTATCATTATCTCAAGAGCATTAAGATAAAAGTCTCATCCTTAATAAAACAAAAGCAAAAACCTAGGGGCACCTGCCTGGCTCAGTTGACAGAGCATGCAACTCTTGATCTCAGAGTCATGAATTCAAGCCCCAGGGTGGGGGTAGATATTACTTTTAAAAAATAAATAAACTTAGATTATCGGCCAAGCTGCAGTCCTGTCTAGTTTTGTGACTTTGGCTAAACTATTTAGCCATGAGATACTTGCCTTAAAAGAACTGCTGTAAATAAAAGTGTTCAGTAAAAGCTAAAGTATTACAGAAGTATGAGCAGTATTTATTACTAAATTTAAGAATCTTTAAATAAATTGTACATGCTGTATATAATTCTATATTGCAACTATGTATTTCAACTGTCTTTCAGTTGTGTGTCAACAGAAGTATATATATATATAAAAAAAAAAGATAAATGAACTACGAGAGATTCTATTCTTCTCAATTCAACAACAGTAGAAGCACCTGGCAGGCTCAGCTGGTAAAGCGTTCAACTCTTGGAGTTGTGAGTTCAAGCCCCACATGGGGTGTAGAGATCACTTAAAATCCTTAGGGGCACCTGGGTGGCTCAGTCACTGAGCGCCTGCCTTCGGCTCAGGTCATGATCCTGGAGTCCCAGGATCCAGCCCCGCTTCGGGCTCCCTACTAGACGGGAAACCTGCTTCTCCCTCTCTCACTCCCCCTGCTTGTGTTCCCTCTCTAGCTGTGTTTCTCTCTGTCAAATAAATAAAATCTTTTTAAAAAATCAATAAAATAAAATAAAATAAAATCTTTAAGTTCAGCAGCACTAATTTTTTTAAAGGAGTGGAGCAGAATAAGCTGCTCAACTACAAAAGTTCTTCAGCATTTCTTACCTATTGGAGGTGCTTGGTATCTGTCCACTGTTTTCCTTTGTCTCAAATTATAAGGTCTATCATTTTCTTCTCCTTCTGCCTCTTCAACTTCTATATCTCCATCCTCTTCTTGAGATTCTAGTTTCCCCCACACGAAAGAAAAGAATCACTATTTTAATCCACAAGGACTGGTTCACTCTAGAAATGAATATTTACATTTTGTCTTTTACTCTGTGTGCAGTTGACATTTAAAAAGTGTCAACATTTTATGATACAACATATATCAATACAATTAAAAATCAACCTAGACAGATATAAAAAAAAGTCTTTCCTACAAATAGTATAGCTCTCTGCTAAATAAGCTAGGTATACTTATGATCTTTCTAGCTCTTTGGTCATATAAAACAGTAATAGAAGATGAATCAAAATCGGACACCATCGGACTTCATTTAATGGCCAGTTATTCACCAATGAATAAGGTTAGTATTCAAATACCACTTGGTAGTTCAAAAAATATGCTTACAAGATAATTACTAATGTTATAGCAAGAGCAATTTGTGTTGGCAGGATAATGGTTTGTTAGGCCTGCTGAGACAGATAAGCACAAATTAGTTCTATATTGGTAGGAAAACGCAGGTAGGAATTGGAAGGGAGCATGAATCCGATTTCTGGGGTGTTAATGGTTTATTTCTTGACATAAGCGATCACTTTATAATTTGTCTACCCATACACTTAAAAAATAAATTATAATGTATATAAATCCTAAAAGTTTATTTTTAAAAAGTGGTTTGGCTGGGGACGTCCTCGTGGTTTAGTCAGTTAAGCGTCTGCCTTCATCTCAGGTCATGATCTTGGGGTCCTGGGATCGAGCCCCACTTCAGGCTCCCTGCTCTGTGGGGAGCCTGCTTCTCCCTCTCCTCCCCACGAGTGCTCTCTCTCTCATTCTCTTTGTCTCTCCCAAATAAATAAAATCTTAAAAAACAAAAGTGTAAATAGATGTATCATTCTTCAGCCAAACCACTTTTTATTATTTATATATATATATTCTTTTTAATTTTATTTATTAATTTGAGAGAGAGAAAGAGCACATGAGCGGGGTGAGGGGCAAAGGGAGAAGCAGACTCCCTGCTCAGCAGCGAGCCCAATGATCCCAGGACTCCAGGATCATGACCTGAGCCAAAGGCATATACTTAACAGACAGAGCCACCCGGGCACCCCAATGTACAGTTTAAAATAAAAATCTGTGGGGCGCCTGGGTGGCTCAGTATGTTGGGCGACTGCCTTTGGCTCGGGTCATGATCCCGGAGACCAGGGATCAAGTCCCACGTCAGGCTCCCTGCTCGGTGGAAAGCCTGCTTCTCCCTCTCTCACTCCCCCTGCTTGTGTTCCCTCTCTGGCTGTGTTTCTCTCTGTCAAATAAATAAAATCTTTAAAAATACAATACAATAAAATAAAAATAATAAAATAAAATAAATAAAATAAAATAAAATAAAATAAAATAAAATAAAAATCTAAGGTAGGGCTGGCTCAGTCGGTAGAGCATGTAACTCTTGATCTCAGGTTTTTGTGTTCAAGCCCCATGTTGAGTGTACATATTATTTAAAAATAAAATCTTTAAAATAAAATAAATAAAATGCTGATGAAATTTTATTGGCTTATGGTCCCCAAATGCAACATACTTTGTGATTAAGTTTTTAACCACAGGAACTGTCAATACAATACAACCATATCAAGGAATAGGAAAAAAAAAAATTTTTTTTAAGACTTTATTTATTTGACAGAGAGAAACACAGCCAGAGAGGAAACACAAGCAGGGGGAGTGAGAGAGGGAGAAGCAGGCTTCCTGCTGAGCAGGGAGCCCGATGTGGGACTCAATCTGACCTGAGCCAAAGGCAGTTGCTTAACCAACTGAGCCACCCAGGTGCCCCAGGAAGAGGAAAAATTTTAAAACCATCAGTGATATTGAGTGAAATAGGAGACTAAAAATGCAAAGGACTTCATAATTTAGTAATGACATCTGAAAGCTTATTCTAAGTTCATAAAAATTTTTATTATTCAGTTCTAGAGAAAATCAGTAAATACAGTATCATTATTATAAATAACTTATACCCAAATAAGTCTCTGTAAATCCTCAAAAAATCTAATGCTTTGAGAAACAACTGCACAATAATATTGTGAAAGAAATTCTATACATGGCAAATCTACTTTAAAAACTCATGAAGGTGTTCAGTTAATGAAAAGGCAAAAGTCACATTATAAATCTGTCTCACCTATACTGATTTTCTCCAAAGGAAGCAATATAGAGGTTCTAGCTGTAACAATAATAATATTTGCTCAATAAAGTACCTTCATTAGAAATATTAGCTCTTCAAAACTTGATAATTATATATTTTAGAATTTGAGAAACAAACCCCTTCATCTCCATCTAAACTATACAAATAGAAGAAACTGGTGTAAGATTTCCTGGTAAAATTCAACTATCCTGCATTTACAATACACCAAATCTGAAAATCCATTTCAATAAAGATTAACACCTATAGAATTGAACTCCATAGGTGCACTTACTAGTCACTGATTTATATAATCTTTGGGGCAAATGTACTTTCATCATGTTCCCAGCTCCAGCCCTAAAAATTCAGCTAGGGTCCCTCAGTTCAGAACCCAGAGAAACCTCGGAAAAGAGCAGTACAACCTGCTCTACCAACATTAGCAGGCCCTCTTTCTCTGAATATCACCATTTACTTCTCGGTCCATAACTAAATTTGGGACCCAAATAATCAGAGATCAGAGGATATGGATAGAAGGTGACTGCGGATAGAGGCTTCCAGTTAGAAGGTATCTAAACACAAAAGAGGCCTCATCTAATAACAAATCAGCCTATGGCAAATGCCACACCAGATTAGGTCACTCGAGGGCTACTAGTAAGATAAATTACATAATGTCAATAGTATAAAGGTATTCTTCCAGATGAAGGTAAAAACTCAGAATGCCAAATAAAAATTATTCCAAATTATACAGTATAGACATCGAAAGCCAAAAACACCCACCCAGCAATATTACTCATATTATTACTTACATATTTTTCCTCCCTCCCACTTGAACTTTGTAGTATTTACATCATAAGATACTTTACAAACCTTCTTCTTCACCCTCAGTAGAGACCTCATGATGATTTTGTATCCCATAACTGTTTCTTCTCAGTGATTTTCTTCGCCTTTTCACTCTTGAATACATATCCATGTTTTCCTTTTAAAGAGAGAAAGCTGTCAAATATTAACACAGAATTTATTCCTATCTATAAATATCATTAACCCAGTGGTATATGACCACTCTTGAAATTTTTTTTTTTTTTTAATTTATTTGACAGAGAGAGAGATCACAAGGAGGCAGAGAGGAAGGCAGAGGGGGAGGAGGAAGCAGGCTCCCTGCTGATCAGAGAGACCGATGCGGGCCTCAATCCCAGGACCCTGAGATCATGACCAGAGCCGAAGGCAGAGGCTTAACCCACCGAGCCACCCAGGCGCCCAACCACTCTTTAAATTTACTGAGCACCAATCTGAAGGCACAGATTCATGAAAAATGGAGGTTCCTGAATCAATAAATGTAAGAGACAAGAGGAAAAATAAAACAAACAAAATATTTGAAAATTTAAAACACAATGCCATAAACATACTTTCTCCCTGAAGCAAATTACAGCCTAGTATGATGGAAGAAGACAAGTCACAGGTAACTATAAAACAAAGTAAAACAAATTAAATACTATAAAGAAAGGTACAATGTATCACAGATTTCAGAGAGATGATCCTCTTGCCGCTAAGGAAAGGGAAGGAAGGCAGCATTTGAGATGAAGGTTGAAACAAAGGTAGGACTGCAGCAGCCCCTAACCAGAACTATTACCAGTTAAGGATAAAGGAACAAAAAAAAAAAAAAAAGGATAAAGGAACAAGAATGATTTGTTTATATTTGGGCAATGGTGTGTGAAAAGATAAATCTGAAACCAGATTATGAAGGTCAAGGTGTTTTTAATTAATTCAGTACACAATAAAAAGAACATTAAAGGTTCAAATCAGAAAAGTAACAATCAGAGTGGTACTTGTAAGATGACTCTTTGGAGAGTCTTTTGGAGAAGGTTGTGCAAGTAGAGTAAGGACAGAAGAAAACATAAAATCTCAAACTAAAGTGGAAAAAAGAAAGAAACAAATCTGTTAATTCAAGAAAATCCAAATGCTGCTCACCTTCCCTCTGAATTCCTCAACCAAAAAACAAAATATCTGTCGAGGTTGTTAAAGTTAATATACTCACAAATTCTGTGTCTGTCCACATTCTAAGTCGTTCTACTTCTCCTGACCGACGATTCCGTCTGATGTTAATGTTGTCCATTTCCTGTAGTACAGCTTCAGCAGTACTATAATCACAGAATAAAACTAGGATTTAGACAATTGTCAGACCACAAATGTATCACACATAAAAGAGCTCTTCATCAAAACATAATTAAATTATCTCTGATATGTAACTGTACATGGCAATCCAATTAAATAACTTTCTCAATCAGCATCAACAGGAGATAATGCCCCGTATGTGCTAATTTAAGAAAAAAACAAGTGAAGATGATAATGCCCCTCCAAAATCCAGAACATCTTTTACCTTAATATAACTGCTATAATAAAACATAAAAAAAAAAAACTTATAAAACAGAACATTTGTTTATAATATTCCAAATATTTAGGGCACCTGGCTGGCTCAGTCAGTAGAGCATGCGACTCTTAATCTCAGGGTTTTAAGTTCGAGCCCTATGTTGAATGTCAAAATTACTTAAAAATAAAATCTACAATACTCCAAATATTTGACTCCACAATGCCAATATAAATAACTGACTACCAGATCCAAGGCAAAGAAAAAAATTTTAATATTTTTATTTGAAGATGGTGTTAAGAAAAAGTATAGAATAAAGTAGGATAAAGAATCTGTAAAAAGTTTATGGGGCGCCTGGGTAGCTCAGTTGGTTAAGCGACTGCCTTCAGCTCAGGTCATGATCCCGGAGACCCGGGATCGAGCCCCACATCGGGCTCCCTGCTCGGCAGAAAGCCTGCTTCTCCCTCTCTCACTACCCCTGCTTGTGTTCCCTCTCTGGCTGTGTTTCTCTCTGTCAAATAAATAAAATCTTTAAAAAAAAAAAAAAGAAAGAATCTGTAAAAAGTTTAAAGCTAGCAGGAAAGGGGTGTCTGGGTGGCTCAGAGAGTTAAGCCTCTGCCTTTGGCTCAGGTCATGACCTCAGGGTCCTGGGATCGAGTCCTACCATCAGGCTCTCTGCTCAGTGGAGAGCCTGTTTCCCCCTCTTCTCTGCCTGCCTATCTGCCTATTGTGATCTCTCTCTCTCTGTCAAATAAATAAATAAAATACTTAAAAAAAAAAAAAGTGGGGCACCTGGGTGGCTCAGTTGGTTAAGCGACTGCCTTCAGCTCAGGTCATGATCCCAGAGACCCGGGATCAACCCCCCACATGGGGCTCCCTGCTCGGCGGGAGGCCTGTTTCTCCCTCTCTCACTCCCCCTGCTTGTGTTCCCTCTCTCGCTGTGTTTCTCTCTG
>PITA01021857.1:0-18007 GCA_004023965.1 Spilogale gracilis | reverse complement strand
TTTTCCACGTTTTATTTTTTAATACATTTATATAGCACTTACTGTGTGTCCAGATAATGATCAAAGTACTTAAATAATAACTAATACTTGAATTTGACATTACCAGTATAGAATATAATTTCCTCTCTTGTAAAACGGGGATTACACTGACCTCTCCTCTCTCCTGGTCATTGCAAGGATTAAGTAGGAAAATTTATCATCTGAGAACAAAATTTCATTGTATGGAGATACTGAGCAATCTGCTAGGCCCATTCACTAACTATATCCCATATACCTAGTCTCAAAAGACCTTTAATTCAAAATCTTGACTAAACAAAAGCATACTTACTACACATCAATAATGGAAATTAGTGTTGCATGAAAATTGTCAAAAACAAATTGTTAATGAGCAAATATTAAAGGAGCATAATAGTAAAGACAAAATAAAATTACTTAAAATTACTTTTTATATTATTTATGCACAAAAACTTAAAAAGGATTAAAAAATTTAGCTATCACATAAACTATTAAATCTAGTAAATGGACTAGAAACTGATAATCATTGCTAACCACTACTAATTCAAATTAAGTTTTAAAGTAACTGCATTTATTACTAAGTCATTACTTATTTTTTAAAACATAACTAGCTTAAAAATCACTTATTTTTTTCTGAAATCAGAAATCTGATTTTGAAATTTTGAAATCTAAAAAATCAATTAAATAAACAAACTGCTTACTGCATAAGCATTCATACCTATTTACTAGTTGATCAAATAACAAACTCTGGTTCACGCTTTCAAATCTGTTTTTCCTGGAACGACAACTTTTTCTGACTTCCATGTCACCATTTATACAAGAAAGGTCCCCATCTCCCTTCTTTTCCCCTCGAAGGGGATGGCTTCGAAGGGCTACAAGAAGAGAGAGATTTACATTTCAAAGTACAGAGTATAAAAAGAAAAAAGAAAAAAATACATCAAAAAATTACTTTTGAAAGACTACAAAAATTTAATATAACCTATTAAATGGCTTTAGTATCCAATAATTTAAAGTTTTGATAACTAT
Source organism: Spilogale gracilis (assembly GCA_004023965.1). Classification (NCBI taxonomy): domain Eukaryota; kingdom Metazoa; phylum Chordata; class Mammalia; order Carnivora; family Mephitidae; genus Spilogale; species Spilogale gracilis. Next base: position 16,966 of record PITA01021857.1, on the reverse strand, counting down.
TTACAATCTGTCATAGTAATTTAAATAATTTCATTTGTACTGATTTCTCAACATTTAACAATTACATAAGTATTCACTACAACCGAAACCCAGTCATTTCCAACTGTATTCTGAACATACTAGTAAATCATTGTTTTATCCCACTTTAACACTTATTAACAACATTAGTAAGAATTTCAATACTAACCAGTTTCATAACAGAATACTCACATAAGCTACTATGTCCGTTTGGTAATGTAGCACCAGGCTGAGAAGTTAACCTAGAACACAATTATATTTAATATGCAAACACATCAACATTCATTTAAAGAAGCAAGACGCAATACTGGTGGAATCATTTTAATCTTTAAAATGTCAGTAATAATACTTTTTTCAGAGTAAAGATGACATTATTTTACTCTAAGATTGGTAATATACCAATTAATAAAATATAATTGCAATAACTCGTTTTATTACTTCAAGAAAAGCTTTAATAACAGATTATAAACTGAGTTTACTCTGTCTTCAACTCTATAAAGTCCAAAGAAAAGGCTGAAGCTTAACATGTGCCATAAAGTAAACTGATACCATAAGCAGCAATGGTCAAAGACATTTATTATTGGCTTTGGTTAACAAAATAAAAATTCAAACAATGACAAATGTATTCAAAATTTATTTATTCAAATAAATTGTAGGAAAAATAAAGTCCTTAAATACCAATGCCATTTAATAATTTCTCCAAACTATTTTATTACATTCTAACCTGACAAATGAAAACAGCTAATTTCTCAAAATAGTCATCGTACAATTCTCCCTTTTGGGTAGAGGAAAGCAAATGTTAATTCAGTAAGAGATACTAAATGATCATCAAAACATGAAGACCTGAAAAAATCCACAGTATGCTTTTTTATAATTAAGAAGTCAAAAACAAAAACTAAATTGGTACATAATAAAACAACTGTCAGTGTAAACTTACTAAGGTACTTTTTAAATATCCAATGATTATTATTCTCAGAAATTAAAAAAGGGAAAGAACATTTAGAAAATAGTAAATATGATTATCTTCTCTTCTATTATCTATATGATTTGCACAAAATTTTCTTTTAATAGAAGTATACTTGATAAACAATATTATATTAGTTTTAGGTGCATAACACCATGATTCAACAAGCCTATACATTGTGCTGTGCTCACCGTAGATGTAGCTCCCATCTGTCATCACACAATGCTATTACAATACCACTGACTAACTATATTCCCCATGTTGTACCTTTCATCCCTGTGATTTACTCATTCCATAACTGGAAGCCTGTATTGCCCACAATTCTAATTTGGGGGGTTACTCCAGCACTCCCATGCTAAATTTTAAATGTTAAATATTAAATCTTAATTATAAATGCCCTTGCCTAACAAAGGTCAGAGCTAGGATGACTAAAGGATATACACAAAACCTCAAACTGTATGTACTTATACTGTAAAAAACACAAAAACAAAAAACTCCAGTCCTCCTTTCCCCCCAGAAAACAACAAAACTATCTCATTTTAATATGCTACACTCCTTGGAAAGTATTTCATTTTTAGCACCTTTGTATACACAGTACACATAAAGTAATGAAATTGGTGTATTAACATATCTTTCCTTGGAAGATTATACATATCAAATTTTCTAGAACTCACTTAAAACCACAGAGAAAAGTCAATTTTACTACCTCATAAATATATTTTGGCTTTGGACCCAACAAAATACTAACTCAGTTTGATCAGTTTATTTACAAGTCCTGGCTCCAAATGAATTTTAGTGTATGAAAAACCAAACCACTGAAATTGTACATACTTAAGTTAGTCAAAAACATAAGATGCTAACCCTGAAATTATTCTACAAAAGAAATCTAAAACTTTTCTGAACAATAGTAACATCCCTGGGAAAAAAGCACAATAAATTTTTTGTTCCTCTGAAGAAAACAATGCTTACTTGGCTTTCATTTTGTTGCTAATGAAAGATCTGTTTTAAAAGGAAAAATAAAAACTTATTCTTCAATTAATCCAATTATCTTACAATCATAGATTATTGTCATCCTTTTTCCATTACCATTTCTCTTTATAAAGACGAAGAACAAAAAAGGAGACAGAATATTAAATACTTGAGTATGGAAAGAGAAAATGCTGAGATTTTAAGAACTGGCATGCCTATGCCTAAAAATGTTTCTTAAATCAAGGACACCTGGGTGGCTCAGTTGGTAAGCATCTGCCTTCAGCTCATGTCATGATCTCGGAGTCCCAGGATAAAGCCCCGCATTGGGTTCCCTGCTCATCCGATTCCCTGCTCATCAGGAAGCCTGCTTCTCACTCTCTGACTCCCCCTGATTATGTTCCCTCTCTAGGTGTGTTTCTGTCAAATAAAATAAAATCTTTTTTTTTTTAAGATTTTATTTTATTTGACAGAGAGAAACACAGCCAGAGAGGGAACACAAGCAGGGGGAGTGAGAGGGAAAAGCAGACTTCCCACCGAGCAGGCAGCCCGATGTGGGACTCGATCCCGAGTCTCCAGGATCATGACCTGAGCCGAAAGCAGTCGCTTAACCAACTGACCCACCCAGGCGCCCTAAAATAAAATCTTTAAAGAAAAAAAAAAGCTTTCTTAAATCAATGTTCCCAAAAGTTAATCATTTAAAATGTAATTAGGTGAGTTCACTACTTAAATGAAAGCTCTAATAAATCTTTTATGATTATGAAGACTCCTTTGTTTATTTTTGAAAAGGGGAGTAGGTGAATATTTCCCTGTATCTATGTTTCCTAAATTTTGTATTTACTTTTTCTCATATATTTCTTAAGTGCAGACAGCATTACTTTACATTAGATGATTATTATGTTAGAATTTTCTATACCTTGGGGCACCTGTGTGGCTCGGTTGGTTAAGCATCTATCTACCTTCAGCTTGAGTCACAATCCTGGAGTCCAGGGTCAAGCCCTGTATTGGGTTCCCTACTCAGCAAGGGATCTGCTTCTCCCTCTGTCCCTCACCTCTTTCTCACTCATACTCTCAAATAAATAAATAAAATCTTAAAAAAAAAAAAAAAAGAATTTTCTACATCTTTAGTTATCTGGAGCATACTACCAATGAAATGCAGTACGAGGCATTTAGTCATCATTACTTATTCTCCCTTTCCCATATAAACCCAAGGCATTTAGTGATCTAAGGGGTTTAAGCTTTGTTTCAGGAAAAGCTTCAGTTTGGAAAGAACTTAACCAATGTGCCTCAGCAGTTTAACAAGTGGTTACATTTCTGCCTAACTTCACTACTCTCTCATCATCTGATCACAAAACAAAATTTTCACACATACTACATTTAAGTGTATAGTTAGTCTTATCAAAGATTTAATTTCATTTGTATCTTAGAGTACATGTTTCTATTATTGTAGAGACATTAAATGCATGTCATATTTTCTAGGGTGCCTCCTCCAACAACACAGAAAGACAGACACATGTGCACGTATCCAGACACACACAGCATCCCAGTTCAATAAATGTCTAGTAGCTAAATAAGTATCAGCTGACAAAAATGGGATTCTTTATTCAAAATATTTGTAAGCTATTACATCTATCTAGGCTAAAATGGATATTTGTGAATTTCTACATATAAGATAAAGAATATACAGTAAAATTTTTATCCAAAAAAATCCTTATTTTATAAAAAATTATAATTATGGTGGTAAACTTGAGCCTTTAAATATCTAACTCTGGGTGGCGCCTGGGTGGCTCAGTTGGTTAAGCCACTGCCTTCAGCTCAGGTGGTGATCCCGGAGACCTGGGATTGAGCCCCACATACGGCACCCTGCTTGGTGGGAAGCCTGCTTCTCCCTCTCTCACTCCCCCTGCTTGTGTTCCCTCTCTGGCTGTGTTACTCTCTGTCAAATAAATAAATAAATACAATCTTTAAATATATAAGTCTGATTTCTTCCCAAAAGAAAACTCATAATGTATTTTAAATCATTTATGAAAACTTCAAAGGTCTAGTTCCACTTTTACCTCTATCTTCATCCAATTATTGAGCTCTCAAAAGAAAAGTTATTTCGCCAATTAACAGTAATCTTTTTTTTTTAATTTAGCAGTCTTGGAGCTCAGTCAGTTAAGTGTCCTACTCTTGATTTCGGCTCAGGTCATGATCTCAGGGTTGTGAGACTGAGCCCTGTGTTGGGCTCTGCACTGGGCGTGGAGCCTGCTTAAGATTATCTTTCTCCTACATTTTATATTAATTAATTGAACTTAAATTTAAAAAATGAAATAAAACTTAATTTAATTTTTAAAAGATTCTCTCTCTTTCCTTCCCCCTCTGTCCCTCCCCATCTGTTCACACTGAATCTCTCTTTCTCTCTGGAAAGAAATTTAAAAATTAAAAATTAAAAATTCAGCAATCTTTATGAAGTCCTTTAGGATTCATTATTTTTCAGCAAATACTAATTCTTACCTATATTCACTTTTCCCTGAAATGAATTACATTTGTAATGTAATTACATTTGTAAACTTAATAATCTTACTTTAGATGCTCATAAAACCTTAGATTACCAAAATAAAGGAATCAGGATTCTCAGGCTCATGACATAAAAACAAATACAAGCAGCAACAACAACAACAAAAAACAAGCTTCCATATAAATACTGATTTTTATATTTATACTATCTCAAAATCTAAAATATTTTTAACAAAAGCTTTCCTCAAAATTCAATTCTGGGGTGCCTGGGTGGCTCAGTGGGATAAAGCCTCTGCCTTTGACTCAGGTCATGATCTCAGGGTCCTGGGATGGAGGCCCACACCGGGCTGTCTGCTCAGCAGGGAGCCTGCTTTCCCCCCTCTCTCTGCCAGCCTCTCTGCCTACTTGTGATCTCTCACTGTCAAATAAATAAATAAAATCTTAAAAAAAAAATTAAATTCTGTTGAACCTAACAGGTCAAATGGTGTCTCCTTTTTGGGTCATCTAAAACACTGAAACAGGGGCGCCTGGGTGGCTCAGTTGGTTAAGCGACTGCTTTCGGCTCAGGTCATGATCCTGGAGACCCGGGATCGAGTCCCACATCGGGATTCCTGCTCGGCGGGAAGCCTGCTTCTCCCTCTCTCAGTCCCTCTGCTTGTGTTCCCTCTCTAGCTCTGTTTCTCTCTGTCAAATAAATAAATAAAATCTTTAAAAAAAATAAAAAAATAAAAAAATAAAACACTGAAACATTCTAACAGTGTAGCACTTACGTTCCTAGATAAAAATTTAACTCAAAAAATTCTTTAAATTGTTATTCTTCTGCCAAATATAAAGAATATATTGTTAGTATTCATTATTTCTTAAGCTTTTTATTCAAAATATATTCAATATTTTTTTTAAAAAAGAGTATCACGCTAAGGCACCTAAATGGAAGCAAAATTCTCTCCCCAAAACAATTTTTGAGGCTTTTTTATAAAAAAAACATGATTAAGATCAATTTATACAAAGGCCTTCTGAGTGGCTAAGATGAAGAAAATCAAGTGCCCGTTATATACTCAAACTGTTAAAATTATCTTACAGTGGAAGATCAAACTTTGACACTCTAAAAGAACATTCTTAGAAACATTTATCTATGGGGCAGCTGGATGGCTCAGTCATTAAGGGCTTGCCTCTGGCTCAGGTCAGGATCCCGGAGTCCTGGGATTGAGCCCTGCAACGGGCTCCCTGTTTGGCGGGAGGCCTGCTTCTCCCTCTCTTACTCCCCTGCTTGTGTTCCCTCTCTATCAAATAAATAAATAAAAATCTAAAAAAAAAAAAGGTAAAAGAAACATTTATCTAGAAAAAGCCGCCTAATTCATTCATTTAATAAATATAGGACACAGATTACAACAGGTAGATCAAGTCTAGAAGTGTAATTAAAGGACAGTACTCATTTTAAGTAACATCATTATAGTGACCTGGATCTGTTTTATCTCACAGATGAATCAGTGTGGGAGAAGAAAAATCAACAGGCTACGATTCAAGATTTTCCTACTTAGCTCCAAGACAATGCAAAATAAAAAACTTATAATAAAGTAGTACACCTTCTGCAACATACTGAAACAGGTAAAAGACTCTTTAGGGACTAGTAAATGTATACTGTCTATCAAAGTCTATATAACCCCAAGATTTTTTTTTCATTAAAGAGTAACAGTATCCAGGGGCACCCGGGTGGCTCGGATGGTTAAGCATCTGCCTTTGGCTCAGGTCAAGATCTCTTTGGCCAAAGAACTCCTACCTCAGTGGGGAGTCTGCTTCTCCCTCTCCCTCTGCTCCTCCCCGCCCCCACTTGTGTGCGCTCTTTCTCTCTCTCTCTCTTTCTCTCTCTCTCTCTCTCTCTCTCTCTCTCTCTCTCTCTCTCTCTCGCAAATGAATAAAAATATTTTTTAAAACACTTAAAAGGAAAAAAGAGAGTAACAGTACCCAGAACTTATGTGCACATATAAAATCAAGTAATTTTTAAGTAGTTCAGGGAGGAAGGAAACCAAGGGATTTCCCTTTACTTTTATTTGTATTCAGCATATAATCCACACTTCTACATCAAAGACTGGAGAAAAGAGAAGCTAAAAATTCTGAGTTCAAAGTTTAAATCTTTTCTGTGTGTGTGCCTCTCTTATCTATATTAAATTATTACTATTTACTTTAGTAAGTGTGTAAAAATAAGTTTTCCTGATACACACCAAGCCAAACCCAAAGCAAATTTAAACTGACAACAGACAAATGGAAAGATTCTTTAAAATTTAATTTTTATTTTATTACATTTTAGTATATCAATTCAAGTATAATATTTAATAATGTTAAAGAGGGGAGATTTTACTTAATATTTTCAAATAAAAATATAATTCTAACCAAATGTCTTTATTTAAAACTTTTAGGAGTTTATGTATGCATATTGAAGACCTATCAAAACCCTTATTTTTTTAGTAATAATAATTTCTATTACATACCACATATTTTTACATAACAAATGTATTTTATGTGATACTTAGAGAATATAAAAATATACACAAAATCATAAAACAAGTTTAAAAATTTATAAGTATTTCTAGACAATAATGGTTTTATAATTTTAAAAAATTAACATTAATATGAGCTCTGAATCATATCAAATAATTCATGAAAAAACAGTGGATGAGTTCTCACTTCTCACCTGGCCTGTCCAGTTGATATGTTCCATTCCTCTCGCTGACCAGTACTTCGTGATTTTGATTTGTCTTTGCAAACAGAATCAGTTTGCTTCAAAGTGCGTTTGGCTGGAGGAGACACATGGCTATCACTTAAACTACCATCAACTTCAGCTTTCTGAAAGACAGTTAAAAATGTATTTATTATTCCTCTTAAAACGTAGAATTCCTAAATTCTTGATAAAGCACAGTATTTATTCAACCAGTAAGTATTTACTGAATGAATCGCTCTACAAGTATAGCGAATGTAAAAATCTGTAAATAAAGGAACAAGGGAATTAGATTACATTTATAATCAGAAAAGTATGTAGTTTATTTTAAAATAGTTTCAAGCCTACAGAAAAGATGGGTGTATGTATCGTTTTATGACATGATTCCTCATTCTCTCCTAAATACTTCAGTCCATACATCCCAAAGCTGCCATACTTTGATACATTAGCATCATATAACCCTTCCAATCAGGAAATCAACACCGATATAACATAGAGCCAATCCACAAGCACATTCAAATTTTATTTGATCATGGTTCAGCATCCTATCCAGAACATATACTGTATTTAGTTATCAGATCTCCCCTGTTGTTTTCAATCTGGAATAGTTCTTTAGTTTTCCCTCATTTCTCATGCCCTCGACTATAAAGAGTACAGCCCTTTAGCTCTCTAGAATGACCCTGGATGTTACTCATAACCAAATTCAGACCATACATTCTTGGAAAAAATATACAGAAATGATACTGTGCATACTTTACTTACCCAACGTCACCTGGTCAAGTTGGTATCTGCCAGGTTTCTCCACCAAAAAGTCACAAATTTTCCCTTAGGGTTTGATTAGATTTCATCAGGAAATTATTCTGGTAATTCACCTCTATCCTGTTCCTCATCAAACCTCCACCCAGCAGCCATCAGCACTCATTGACTATTTTTGTTTTTACACAATACCACTGTGATGGTGATTACCTAATCCCATCGTTCCTTCTACATTTTTTAGTTCACATTTTACTTTTTTTTTTTTTTTTTTTTTTTGACAGAGACAGCAAGAGGGAATACAAGCAGCGGGAGTGGGAAATGAAGAAATAGGCTTCCTGCTGAGCAGGGAGCCCAAGGTAGGGCTCGATCCCAGCACCCTGGGCTCATGACCTGAGCCAAAGGCACATGCTTAATGACTGAACCACCCAGATGCTCCTGCATTTTTTTTTTTTGTCCCTGCATTTTAAAGAGCTTTCCCTCCATCCCCTTGCCCAATTCATTTACTCATTACTTTTAATAGTATGGACTCATGGATTCTTATTTTATACTATAGGTTATAATCCATTACTCTATTTTGTTCCTCAATTTACACAAGACCTAGCAACCTAAGGCCCTTTCAAAGTGTTTCCAGTACCCTTTTGATATTATCCCATCACTTTAAGAACTTCCTTGCTTTCTGACAGGAAAGAAATCTCTAAGCTCACCTTATACTCTCCCTCCCTGACTCTAGAATTAGTCATTTCTCTAAAAATCTCTGACTCCTTTTAATCAAGGATAGTATTTAGAAATTGGGGCGCCTCAGTAGTTCAATCAGTTAAGCCTCTGACTCTTGGTTTCAGCTTAGATAGTGATCTCGTGGGTCATGGGATCCAGCCCATTTGTTGGGCTCCGTGCTCATTCAGGAGTCTGCTTAAAGATTCTGTCCCTCTGTCCCTCCTTCCACTTGTGCACATGCACATGCTCTGTCTCAAATAAATAAATCTTAAAAAAAAAAAAAAAAAAAAGAGAGAAAGAAAGAAACCAAAATGTGGGCATTACGTGTGCTCATTGTTACTGGGCTTTCACTGTTACTGAATCCTCTCAGCACAGAGAGCTAGGAAATATATGAATATAAACATACATATAAATCTACACACCTATACCTATTTCTTTATCTGTGCACGAATAATAACATACATGAGTACACCAAGGCTTCTAATTCTAATTTCATGCCTTAGATTTCTTTCTAGACTTTCCCCTTTCATGTTTGTAACTTCTTCAAGGAGAAACATGGCTTCCATTATCTTCAATACACTTATTTGCTTTTTTAAACAAATTAGTTAATTTGTTTAAATTAACTAATTTGTTTAAAAAAAACAATTTGGGGCACCTGAGTGGCTCAGTTGGTTAGGCGACTGCCTTCGACTCAGGTCATGATCCCGGAGACCGGGATTCAAGCTCCTCACTGGGCTCCTTGCTCGGCGGGAAGCCTGCTTCTCCCTCTCTTACTCCCCCTGCTTGTGTTCCCTCTCTGGCTGTGTTTCTCTCTGTCAAATAAATAAAATCTTTAAATAAATAAATAGATAGATAGATAGATAGATAAATAAATAAATAAATAAATAAATAAATAAATAAATAAATAATAAAACAAGCAATTTCTCAGCCAGAGACCTCCATCCATCACATTTCCATTATTCCCTCCCCAACCTGCAGAAAGGTCAATATCCACCAATGGCTCTCCTCTCTACCACTAGCTTCCTTGGATATTGGGCAAGTAGGTAAGAGAGCAGAAGGAAGATTAACCTGTACTTTAGAGATGATTTAATTCACATGCTAACACTTCATCACTTGACAATACAGATCTGTATTTCAAAGATATATGTGATCACTTCCTATATGCTACCAAATAAATATATTAAAGTTTTATTTCCTTTCATACTAGCAATTTAAGAAAAATATAAGAACTATCCTTTTCCGGAGGGCATGGGTGGCTCAGGTAGTTAAGCATCTTCCTTTGGCTGGGATCATGGTCTCAAGGTTCTGGGATTGCAGGGAGTCTGCTTCTCCCTCTCCCTCTGCCTCTTCCCCCACCCCACTTGTATGCACTCTCTCTTTCCCTCTCAAAAAAATAAATAAATAAAATCCTCAAAAAAAAAGAAAAAAGAACTATCCTTTTCATAAATGTACATTTCTAAATCCTATTTTCCCAAAGCAAGACAACTACATTACACAATAACTAGTCAAAAGGTAGCCATTAGCAAACAAACTTAAGAAATACTTGTAATAGGGGCTGGCTCAGCTGGTAGTGCATGCGTGTCTTGTCTTGATCTCAGGGTCTTGAGTTTAAGCCCCACGTTGTACTTACAGCTTACTTTAAAAAAAAAAACAAAAACTTATATAATATTGTATATGCTTAAACATACCCAAGTATAACCTATAGATTTAACATTCACTTACTAAAAGATTTTTTACAAAAAGACCAATTTCTAATTTTATAGTGTAATACAATTTGCCAAGAGCTAATTTTAAAGTCACAACACCACATTCATACTAAAAAACACAAAGGTAAAAACTCCTAGATATTTAAACATCAGAGTGTCTATAATTAAGGGAAATAGACGCATCAGTTTTATAACATACAGCATCACTTATTAGTTTAAATTACCAAGAAAAACTGATTAGCTACTTCCAAACTATCCTCAGTAGAGGAAAAACTAGTTCGAATGCAATTCAATCATGTAATAGTACTTTATCAATAAACGTGCTTACTGTACTTAACAAATGAGTGCTTTAAAAAAAAAAAAAAAAGATTTACTACTTCAGGGCACCTGAGTGGCTCAGTTAAGTAACCAACTGGATTTCCGCTCAGGTTGTGATCGCTGTGAGATCAAGTTGCATCTGGGTCTGCACTCAACAGGGTGTCTGCTTCTCTCTGTCTCCTCCTCCCCCTTTGCCCCTCCCCTCTTTCGCTCTAAAATAATAAATCTTAAAATTGCACTAAATTTCACTTCCTCAGGATTTTGCCTTCTCCAACCCCACCCTTTAATGGAGTACATTAACACCCAACATCATATGGCTAATGAAATAACTGAGAGAACTAGATTTAAAAAAAAAAAAAGTTAGCTGCTGCCATTCCTAATATACAACAGTTCTCTTTCTAGGGGCACATCTGGCTCCCTGCTGGGCGGGGGGCCTGCTTCTCCCTCTCTCACTTCCCCTGCTTGTGTTCCCTCTCTAGCTGTTTCTCTCTGTCAAATAAATAAATACAATATTTAAAAATATATATATATAGTTCTCAAACACTCCACCTTAGAAATTTATAAATATACTAAGGTTAACATGTGTCTTAAAGGTCATCTAATTCCACTACTCATCCAAGACTTGATTAATATCTATCACTCCAAATGTGCTCCATGACAGACAATCCAATCAGAAAACTTTTTTTTACAAGATCCCAAGGTGATTCTTGTGCATATAATGTCTGAAAAGCACTATTATATAATGTATTCAACAAGCAGTCACTGAGGAAGCAATGTCATGTGCTTTAAACTAAGGCATGTTTATGAATACAGAAACTGATCCCTCTTTAGACAGTCCAGGCCAGCACTCCTCCTCCTAATCAAATCCTACCACTCACCCTTCGAGACCCATATTTTCCAGGGTGCCTGGCTGGCTCAGTTGGTAAAATGTGCAACCCTTAATCTCAGGTCATTCTCTCATATTGTACTAGCGTTTTTCAGTTCCATTCAGGAGTGTCTCTCCAAGTGTTATTCACATACTACCTGAATCAGAAATCACCTGATATCTTATTTAAAGAAACATAACCTGCTGAACTAGTATCTCTGGAGTTGGGATATTTTTAATAAGGTCTTCCAAATGATTCTTAGTACCCAAAAGTTTGAGGACTTCTAGCATATAATACAATTTAAGTATGTGAGTCACATCATCCCAGCTGCTGCAGTATTCTATTGTATTTTTCTTATCGTGGTAGGTTTTCAATTTGGACTTGGCTCTATGGCAGAGATCTTAAAATAAGTAACATTACAAAAAGCTCCTTCCCTCCAAAGAAATCTAGGGATTTAAGTAAACCAAATAACAAAAATGTAAATACATAAAAATTAATTACTTCAGCACCATTTAATTATCTTCAAGCTTTGGGAAAGCTATTACCTACAAACCTATGTATTAACAGTTGCCTTTAATAGGATGATCATAATGCTCAACTTTAACTTTTTCATCTTCAAAGCATTTTACTGGTTAATTATAACCTAACCCTTTGAGGGAAGGCGTTGCCAGTTTCAGAACAAGTATACTTAAGAGAGATTACGCAATCTACCCACAGTCATTTGGCAATTTGTGTCAGAGCGATTACAGTCCATGAGTAAGAAAGACATCTCAAAGACCAGGGAATAATTTCATTTAACAAACATTTATTGATGAGCCTACTGTGTACTTAAGACTTGGAGGACAATGGTAAAAAAAGATTAAGACATACTTGAACTCAATTCACAATCTACTGGGTTGACAAGTCACAATGACAATATATGGCATATTACAGTAAGTATAATAGAAGTACACAATTCTCTAAAAACTAAAACAAAAAATGATAACTGTCAATAGAGATGAACAAAGATATCATAAATGATGTGGACTTTATTTTGTGAAAACATAATAATGGAGCACAAAGAATGGTCAGAAGAACATGATTCAAAGATGAGATAACTTCTAAAAGAAGTATAATTTTATTGTGCCAAATGCCACAGAAAATAAAAAGTACAATGAAAACATAAAGTCATTTCCACCTAAATGACTTTTTTACTCTAGCCAGAAATGTTGGGAGATGTCTAATCAGGCTGTGGGAAATGCAGCTCTGTGACACAGTGAGGTGACGACTAAAGATAGGTATGACACAGTAAAAGAAGAATCATAGGTAAGGATCTGACTTCAGCTCAGGTCATGATCTCAGGCTTTGTGGGATCCAACCCCATGTGGAGATTTTGTATAAACTAGAGAAAAATATCTATGTCTCACTAAAAGAGGGGAGTGGAAGTTTGTTCCAAAAAAACTTAATGGGAAAACAGCTAATAAACCTGTAGATTGGTAATTAGAACGTCACTGTAACTTCTCATAGGGCAAATTCTCTGAAATATAGAATAGAAACTGCCAGGTGAAGACCTGAGTGAGCAGTGAGAAAATACAGGTGATGACTACACTGCTATTATAGGAAGTATCAATGTGAAGAAAGAAATGAGACAACAGTCTAAAGAGGTTACAAAGTCAAAAAAGTCAGGGAAGAATTTTTTTTTCTTCTGTTTGTTTTTGAAATGCCCCTTTATTTTCTTAAGTAAACTCTATTCCCAATGTGGGGCTCTAATTCATGACCCCAAGATCAAAGAGTCAAGTGTACTATCAACTGAGCCAGCCAGGCACCCCAAGAATTTTCTCTTTGAAGATAAAGAGGCACATGGATGGCACAGTCAGTCAGTTAAGCATCCAAATCTTGGTTTTGGCTCAGGTCCCAACCTCAGGGTTGAGAGATGGAGCTCTGCATTTGGCTCTGTACTCAGTGTGGAGTCTGCTTAAGATTCTCTCTTCCTCTCTCTCTTTCTTTCTCTCTCACAAATAAATCTTAAAAAAAAAAAAAAGATAAAGATTAAAAAATAGGGGCACATGGGTGGCTCGGTCGATTAAGCATCTGCCTTCAGCTCAGGTCATGATCCCAGGGTCCTGGGATCCAGCTCCGCATCAGGTTCACTGCTCATTGGGAAGCCTGCTTCTCCTTCCTGTTTCCCCTGCTTATGTTCCCTCTCTCGCTGTCTCTCTCTGTGTCCAGTAAGTAAATAAAATATTTAAAATAATAATTAATAATAAATAAAAAATAAAAGACATGGTCTCCTATAAATAGAAGGGACCACAGAAGAAAATAAAATTAAAAACTTTAGGGGCACCTGGGTGGCTCACTCTTAACTGTCTGGCTTAAGCTCAGGTCATGATCCCAGAATCCTGGGATGGAGCCCCTTGTCTGGCTGCCTGCTCAGCAGGGAGTCTGCTTCTCCCTCTGCCTCTCCCCCTGCTGGTGCTCTCTCTGTCAAATAAATAAATAAAATCTTTAAAAAAATAAATAAATAAGATAAAACTTTAAAGAGTAAGATAACCGATGACAAAAAGATCCTGAGACAAAAAATAAAATAGGAACATTATCGCCCAGGTTAGATCAAAAAGTATATGCGTATATCAATCTTTTCCAGTTTCCTATATAAGACAGTCCTTTTTTCTACTTTTTTTAAAAATAAGTACTCCTGTTTTCATGAGAAAGCTTAGAAGAGCAATCAATTTCTTTCTTTCAGCAGTTACCATGACTGCAGAAAACAAACTCACACTGCTATTTATTTGCTTAGAGCCAATGCTATTCCAACAAAATCCTAAAACTTCAAGCTCACAAAAGATCCTAAATTTTCTTCAAACATCACAAGAGCAATAGCTTACTAGTTTAAGATTTCCAAACAAGAACAAATATATGAAAGGATATGCAAAGGGATAAAAATATATAGAAGTGAGCTTAGGAACTGTAAAAAAACAGAAATAGTCTATTATAATTTAGGATACATTTTTCTTCGTGGAAAATAATTTTTTATCTGAAAATAATACATTATTTAACATAAGAAAGAAACATGGGTACAGAAAAATGCCACAGACTTAAAAGTTGGACAGGACCAGTCTTAAATAGCAGCACAACCACTGTAATTAAAAACTAATATTCACCCCATAAGACTGTTTAGAAGAACCAAGTGAGGTAGTCAGAGGTACAAATATCATACCTACAGACTAAGAGAGGATGTAGTTTCAAATAAGGGTACTTACTTGGCCTTATGGGATTGATAAAATTCATAAGCTTATTAAATTCTCTTTAGTAAATTCATTCCTTTATTAAGCACCTATTATTGTGTTAGATACTAAAGATACCTAATGACAAGACAGCTCTGCTCTTCAAGAAGGTTAAAGCCTAACTTCTTAAATCAGCCAATAAAATGTATATAAAAACTAAATAGTTCTGAGAGTATTGGGGAGTGGGATGCATACTGATTTAACCTGTTTAGAGAACAATCTGGGAAAAAAAACTATAAAAGTTTAAAATATAAAAAATAAAAATAAAATAAAATAAAAATTAAAAAAAAAGTTTAAAATATATATGCCTTTGGGGGTACCTGGGTGGCTCAGTCTTTAGGCATCTGCCTTTAGCTCAGGTCATGATCCTGGAGTCCCAGGATCAAGCCGCATTCCCTGCTCAGTGGGAAGGCCGCTTCTTCCTTTCTCACTCTCCCTATCTGTGTTCCTTCTCTAACTGTATTTCTGTCAAATAAATAAATAAAATCTTTAAAATAAAAATAAAATAAAATAGGGGTGCCTGGGTGGCTTAGTTGGTTAAACAACTGCCTTCGGCTCAGGTCGTGATCCTGGAGACTGGGTATCGAGCCCCACATCGGGCTCCCTGCTTGGCGAGAAGCCTGCTTCTCCCTCTCTCACTCCCCCTGCTTGTGTTCACTCTCTAGCTGTGTTTCTCTCTATCAAATAAATAAATAAAATCTTAAAAATAAAAAATAGAAAGTAAAAATAAAAATAAAATAAAAAGTTTATTTAAAAATATAGAGAGAGGGGCTGCTCGGTGGGTCAGTCAGTTGGGAATCTGCCTTCAGCCAACTCAGGTTGTGATCTTAGGGATCAAGCCCCGCATCAGGCTCCCTCCTTAGTGGGGAGCTTGTTTCTTTTTTTAAAAAAAGATTTTATTTATTTATTTGACAGAGAGAGAGACCACAAGTAGGCAGAGAGGCAGGCAGAGAGAGGGGGGAAGCAGGCTCCCTGTCGAGCAGAGAGCCCAATGCAGGGCTCCATCCCAGGATCCTGAAATCATGACCTGAGCCCAAGGCAGAGGCTTAACCCACTGAACCACTCAGGCACCTGGGGAGCTTGCTTCTTCCTCTCTCCCTCTGCCACTCTGCTTGTGCTCTCTCTCTCAAATAAATAAAATCTTTTTTAAAATATTAAAAAATAAAAATATAGGGGTGCCTGGGCGGCTCAGTTGGTTGAGCGACTGCCTTTGGCTCAGGTCATGATCCCGGAGACCTGAGATCGAGTCCCACATCGGGCTCCCTGCTTGGCGGGAAGCCTGCTTCTCCCTCTCTCACTCCCCCTGCTTGTGTTCCCTCTCTAGCTGTGTTTCTCGCTGTCAAATAAAATCTTTAAAAAAAATAAAAAAATAAAAAAATAAAAAAATAAAAAAATAAAAATATATAGAGGCATGCCTGGGTGGCTCAGTCAGTTAAGCATCTGCCTTTGGCTCAGGTCATGGCCCCTGTGACCTGGGCTGGAGTCCCTCATAGGCTCCTTGCTCAGTGGGGAGCCTGCTTCTCCCTCTGTCTGCCATTCCCCCTGCTTGTGCACACTCACTCTCTCTCTCTCAGATAAATAAAATCCTAAAAAAATAAATTAAGTTTTTAAAAGAAAGAGAAAGGGGTAGGGGGGTTGGGGAGGATATATAGAAGCTCCTGGCTGGCTCAGTCAGTAGAGCATGCAACTCTTGATCTTTGAGTGATTAGTTTAAGGACTCGGTTGGGTATAGAACTTACTTTTAAAAATTAAATTAAATTAACTAAATACACACACACACACACACACACACACACACACACACACACACACACCAGGAGGATTTGAACAACAAAAAAATGAGGCAGAATTCTAACATGAGACAAGAAAGGGCACCTGGGTGGCTCAGTGGTTAAGTATCTGCCTTCAGCTCAGGTCACAGTCCAGAATCCTGGGATCAAGTCCTGCATCATTGGACATCCAGCTCAGCAGGGAGTCTGTTTCTCCCTCTGCCCCTCCACCCCACCCACACCCCACCCGCACCCTACCTCCTCCACCCCTCCCACTGGCGCTCACGAGCTCTCTCTTATAAAAATAAATAAATAAAATCTTTTTTTAAAAGAGACAAGACATTTAAGTATCAAACAGTCAATAAATCCACACTATAGTATTTCCATCTCCTAATACTTTCCATCATATATGTTTTT
>PITA01021856.1:0-31719 GCA_004023965.1 Spilogale gracilis | reverse complement strand
TTCAATTCCTTTTAGAAACTGATGTCATATCACATGGTTTCACTTACTTGCGGTGCATAAGGGGTAATTTAGAGGATAGTAGGAGAAGGAAAGTAAATGGGAAGTAGGGTAGGTAATCCAGGGAGAGAAACAAAACAACAGAGACTTTGGACACAGAAACAAACTGAGGGACTTGAGGGAGGGGGGTGGGGGATGGGAGAGCCTGGTGGTGGGTACTGAGGACACCTATTGCATGGAGCACTGGGTGTGGGGAATGGGGAATGAATCTTGGAACACTGGAAAAAATTTTAAGTAACAATAAAAATATATATATATGTATATAAAAACACTTAAAAAAAAACACTTAAAAAAAAGAAACTGATGTCAAGGCTGAGTTCTGTGTTCTGATTAGTATTATGTGAACATGACCAGCCTATGAAGGTGGCGTAGGTATTTGATATCCATATTTAATTTTAAAAATAATGATAATCAATCTACCACAGTTCTGGATCTTAGGAGTTATAAAGCAAAATAATAAAAAAGTTTCTTTATGGAATATAAGAAACTGGCCCCACAGCCATGCTTTGAATGTCAAATTACCCGATTAGAGTTAGCAGGCTGCCCATGTTTCGAAGGGCTGGGAAAGGTATTTGAATCTTGACTTAACTACGCCTTCACAAAGACACCAAGGAAGTTGCAAAGAACGTGCACTGTGAGATATGTAAACTAATGTAATTCAATGGCATAGAAGTACTGTCAGGACTCAAAAAATTTCCTTGGATGCATTGTCTTTGATAAACGTGGGAGTGAAAGAAGTTTGAAAACTATTCGCTTGAAACTCCTTACAAAGGTATTGGTCTTAAGTCTTCAAGTACATGTTCAAACATATGGTATTTGGACACCTTAAGAGTATCTCTGTCACAAAGTTATTTTGGATACAGGATTCATATGACAATGCTTATCTGTAAGATTATGTTTTCAAACATGAGATTTCCAAAAGGATATGTCCAAGTAACCTAAGTGATATTACATTTTTGTTCTAATGCAAATTATTTATTTCAATTCTTTG
This sequence comes from Spilogale gracilis, assembly GCA_004023965.1. NCBI lineage: Eukaryota > Metazoa > Chordata > Mammalia > Carnivora > Mephitidae > Spilogale > Spilogale gracilis. The sequence goes on along the minus strand of PITA01021856.1, from coordinate 30,671 downwards.
TAAATGTTCACAGCTTTGGGGAAAATCTCCAAATTCATCTTTCATTATACCTTATTATACCCAGGCAATTTGCCAAGTTTCCAAAGTACTGATAACTCAAATAAAACTACTCCTAACCTCAGAATAAAATCTAAGTCACTGAAGAATTACTTGGTTACAGAACGTTTTTACTATAGGTATCTCTGTAGAAGAATTCATTAGTTAGTAATACTGTTAAGGCTTCACAGATCTGGAGAAAAGTATTACATGAATTGTGGTCACATTTGATTAGATTTAAACCTGAGGGAATAATTCCACACATCAAGGTAATAGGAGAATGAGCTCAACTGCAATGCTTTGTCAATGACAAATTTCACTCTCTGCTAAACGTGAAACTTAATTTTTAAGGAGGATACAAGAATCATATGCATACTACATCTAGAGGTGAAACTACTTAATCTCACACTTTGCTATAAAATGTATTTCAGGTCTAATCACTGGATACCAGAAAATAGCCCTTGCTGCTAAAATAAGTCAGTAATTTATGTGTCTCTGACAATTTAAAATTGCTTAGCTTGCACCTCCAGAGTAAAATTTAAAAATTAGCAACAAGAGATGATATACTCCCATCAGGAAAAAATAAATACTGTAACTCTAACTTATATGTGACATATTCATGATGACTTTGGGCTTTTTTTCTTGTATATCTTTTTTTTCCTACTTCAGATTTTCAAGGGAATTTATTAGCCCTTTACCTTTTTTCTGTGCTTAAAATTTCCAAGGAAATGTAATTATGGTCTAGGATTCTATTATTTTAGTAGGAACAGCAAGAAATGACTTTAGGGAAGACAATGCAGAAAAAAATACTTGTTTTATGTCACACATTTTGTTAAATGATTGATTTACCTTATCTCATTACACATTTACAACAGATTTTCAAGGCAGATGTAATAGGATTCCAAAATAGTACTATTCTTGGCTCAAATCTGACCGAGACCCTGACGGCAAAAGAGTAAAGTGATAGGTCTGCAGTAAGTCAGTAAAACTGGTAAGAAAGGAGTTCTGGAGGGATTTTTTTTTTTTACTTAAAGATTTTTATTTATTTATTTGACACACAGAGACACAGTAAGAGAGAAAACACAAGCAGGAGGGGTGGGAGAGGGAGAAGCAGGATTCCTGCTGGGCAGGGAGCCTGATGTGGGGCTCAATGCAGGGCTCAATCCCAGGACCCTGGGATCTTGACCCAAGCCGAAGGCACACACTTAACAACTGAGCCACGCAGGTGCCCCTGAAGGGAATTTCCTTGGAGGTGGTAAAGAGGCGTGGAATCCATGTGTGAAAAGAGGTACTTACTCCTCATTTTAAGACAGGTAGAGGGTACATTACAATTCAGAGAACTTGACTTCATTCCTCATGAGATATTGAGACAGTTCCAGACTGATCTAACAGGTCCAAATATATGAGGTTGTGGTTGTTTAGTTGTCCCCAAGAGTATAGAGGGATGAGTTGGGAAGTAGCTGCACTTTCACTTGTCAACCACAGTGTTTCAGGGGAACTAACTGTGATATTTTGACAGAAGCCAACAAGAGCTTATTTTGGATCACAACAAATAAAGACAAAACGAGACTCCACTATAGGGGATCTGCCTCCAAACGTTCATTTATTCACACATTCCTCAAAAAAAAAAAGTTTATTGAATGTCTACTACATATTTTTAGGCACAGGAGATACGATAATAAAACAGTAATCTCTGTCTTCTAAAATCTCATATTCTATTGCGGGAAGACAGACAATAAACAAATAAATATGTCAAATTGTGAAAAGTACTTGGGAGAAAAATAAAGCTATGAACAAGGATAAGAGAGATCAAGTATAACTGGATAACCAGAAGCTCAAAGAGGGATTTACAGTTAGAGGTTCACAGGGAGGGAACCTCTGAGAAGCCAAAATGCCCAAAGCAAGAATTAATATTCAACATTTACCAAGCTTAAAAAACACAAGTGTCATTTCATAAGAAGGCATTTTCTCACATCCCCTCTCTACCTGGACCCACCCTAATCCTGGAGGAGACAGAAGCAAACTAACAAGTGAGGAGATGAAATGTTGCGGGATAGAAAGAAGAGAAAAATTAGCAGAACAGTAAATCAAGAAGCCAACCACACTTGCCTTCTCTATTGTTGGTTTTCACACAGCAAATATTCAGGTGTGAGAGGGCAGGTGTTTTAACCTCAAGTGAAGGTTGGAATTTGGATTGTTTAAATGCACCAACATTTTAATGAAATGAGAGCAAATATTTTTTTGACTAGAAATGCCCTCAGGACTTTCTTTTTTCTTAATCAAAGAGTGACTACAAAGTCATGAGACTTTGAGATTTCATGCTAGGAGAGACCAACAACTAACTCGCCGAGATCATCAATGGATGTGGGAAGAAAAGAAAAATGCGTAATGACTGTGCCCTATTGAGTTCTGTCCTTTCATCTCAACAGTGGCAGTTGGCATTACTACCCATACAGGAGAAGCTGAAGCTTAGAGACTGAATTAACCTATTGAAGTTTATACAACCATTAAGTACTGAAACCAGAAAGCAAATATGAGAAAATAAAAGCTGTACTTGACCTATGCAGAAAACACACTCTTTGGTCCCAATGCCTTCAAGAGGGAGATCATTCAAAAGTAAGTATTGCCGGGGCACCTGGGTGCCTCAGTTGGTTGGGCCACTGCCTTCGGCTCAGGTCATGATCCCGGAGACCTGTGATAGAGTCCCACATCGGGCTCCCTGCTCGGCGGGAAGCCTGCTTCTCTCTCACTCCCCCTGCTTGTGTTCCCCCTCTGGCTGTGTTTCTCTGTCAAAATAAATAAAATCTTAAAAAAAAAAATAAATAAGTATTGCCTTCTTTTTTCTTAAGGTTTTTTAAGGGCCACACAGCTTGAGGTTCAATTCAAGTTCTATGTTGAGAAAGGGAACATTTCTTCACTAAACGTATAGTCCTGAGTATGGCAGCATTGTTCTCCCACTTCCATAGATATGATTAGCCTTTTGCCCATTCATTTGCCCAAACTGATCAAAACTCATCAGCATTGTAAGGTATAATTCTAAACTAATTATCAATATTGATATAGTGCTTATATTTACAATGTATTTATAAGCAAATAATTATTTGATCTTACAATAACCTCCAAAAGAACAATTATTATTATGATTACTTTATCCTAATACTAGAAAATAAAAAGAAGCTAAAATAGTCTGAGTGAATTTCTCAGAATCATAATGCTACTGTGAGATCTTGAACATGACTCTTCTGGCTCATAGTTTAATATTCCTAAGGGAGATTTAAGAAAGCCCTTTTACTGTAATAGATAAAAGAAAATTAAATTAACTATTTGTGTCAGAAACAGATATGCCAAATAATCTGCAGTTTCTACCACTTTTAGATTTAATATTTGCAATAGTCTTTTTTCCTTTAGCTATACAAATGCCTTCTGGTAATCTCCACTAAGAGCAGTTGTTTGTTTGAAGGTTTTGATTAAATTGTCTTTGGGTTCTCCTCATTTCTAAGTCAGAAAAAAACTAAACATTCTCTAGTTAACTTTTACAGCCCATTCCCAATGTTTCATATGTGTGGGAAAATTAAGGTGCTTATTCATAAAGGGAAACAATTAAGGGTTTATGAAATTCTAACAAATTTTAAACACAACTCTGTCAAACAGAATTTCACACAATCAGGTCAAAATTTTTCTGTTTTTGTGAAATTAACTACATACATTTGAGATAGGTTAAGAGACCTAATAGTCATCATTCAAATTTTCACCAAGTATAATTAATAAAATGAGCTTCAAGATTGTAAGCTGTTAAAATATCACAACAATCTATTAACTATAAAACGCAATCATTTATTCATTTGAATAACTGATCCTCAGTCAACTTATATTTAATGTCTCCAACTCTCTGTTTTGGGTTTGATGCTATACAGTATTTTTAAAAAAAACCTGCAAGTGTGTATTTTTTCTAAAATTGAACCTAAAGAATCAAAAATGGCAAATCCATAATGATTAATTTATACATAGCGTGTATTTACTTCTTTAGGCATCAAAATATTTTACTGTGGGGAGCCTGGGTGGCTCAGTTGGTTGGGCGACTCCCTTTGGCTCAGGTCATGATCCCGGAGACCCGGGATCGAGCCTCACATCTGGCTCCCTGCTTGGCGGGAAGCCTGCTTCTCCCTCCCTCACTCCCCCGGCTTGTGTTCCCTCTCTCGCTGTGTTTCTCTCTGTCAAATAAATAAAATCTTTAAAAAAAAAAAAAATATATATATATATATATATATATATATTTTTTACTGCCTATGTCCTTCAAAAGCAAATACATCCCATCAATTGGCTAGAACTTAGAGTGCTCAATGGTAACAGTGATTTCTGTTGAACAAAAAAATAAGTTGCATATTACTAAGTTCAAATTAATATTACATAAAGGATTTCACAATTTGTTAAGTATGCTCAGGTGCTCAGAATCTTTTCCCAATAAACCTCTAAAAAGAAAATCATCCCAGGGCTTTCTCTGTATCATAGCTTCCAAACGTGTTGAGTAACGATATTCTAGACTTGACTAGGAATTTGAGATTACTTAATTTTACACCTGAGAAATATAAATGGTTATGAAGAAAATTAGTTACGGAACCAGATACTCTGAGTTTTAGACAATATGCTACATGTCTCTCTAACGTGATGCCATGTAATATGTCATTGCCCAGTGCTGGTTATAAATCAGTAGCAGTTACAAACCAATATACCTTAGATTATAACACCGAAGATTCCTTTCAGAGAAAGGATTTTAATGCAAAATTTCCATTCTTTTTTTGGAGTGAATCAGGGTATATAAAAATACTTTAATGTCTAAAATGTGGTAATTACTGATTAATTTCTATTAATTTTTATAGGTCTGGTTGATTTAGGAATAGAAAAATTATGTAGGCTTTTTCCAGGTCCCATGTTAATATTAACATTTTAAAAGTAAACAGAGGAATGGAATCATTGCCTTGAGAGTTACTGACAAACCCAAAATATTGCCTCTAGGAAGCCAGTGTTTTGTAATTTTATTTGAGCAAGTATGTGTCCAAGTGTGTGTATGTGTGAATGTGTGTGCTCTAGATGGCCCTGTTTTCACCATTTAATTGGTTAACTGTGGAATTTAACTGTCAGGTAAGGGAACTATTATTTTTTAAAGTTCAAGGAATATACCAATGTCCTATTAAATTTGGAGAGCCTATAATTAAATCAGAAAAGATTAAGGTAACTCTGGTAAGCCCTACAAATTATATGGAATCCAGTCAACAATAATGACCACATGTAGATCTAGCAACATGAATATAATTCTCATACATTACTGCTGCCAGGTTAGATAAATTTACAAATAATGTATGAAGCAAGAACACCATTTATTCATGTCTAAGAGCTTTTTATTGCTGAGTTAAATAAATATAAGTTGAGAGGTTATTATTCAAAAAACCCAGTCATCCCACTTTGCTCAGATCCATTTTATATTCTTCTGGAAATAATCCTGTGAATTTTTCAGAACAACAACAATAAAATAGCAAATTTTTCATTTATATTAAAGACATTTAAATCTCATAAAGATAGGAAAAACAATTTAATAAACTATTCCTTTTCATCATATGTATAGGTGTTGTGATCATCTCCTATTCATTGTAATGGTGAAGGAGGGATCTCATGCACTAAATAGTACCAGAGAGTCAGACATAAAGCCCAGAACTGGTCAGACAGACTTGACAGCAGTTCTTCCTTTGGTCAACCATATCCACAGTCTAGAGGAGAAGGACACTACATGCCATGCAAGGCCACATGGAATTTGCACTTGGAAACAGACTGAACAGAGATATGTAAGCAGGCTCTGGAGTAACAAGAGGATGAGGTATCCCCTGGTTCTTTTGAGAGGATGTGACTGATTTGTTTGAATAATTCCACAGGCTGGAAAAGTTAAGGACCTGGTAGAGCACACCTGATCTATCTGGCTGGGTAGAGGAACGAGCCAGGTGAGGAGCCTTTCTTACTGGGGAGGGAATAGTGGGAACATGTATTTGGCAAAAGCAGGGGAGTGCTCATGATTAGGCTTTTGGGGCCCTGTGAGGTTCAAAGATGTCAAAGCAGCACTTAGAATTTTAGACCTTACAATACAGTACGTTTCCTATCAGTTTCGAGGTATTGGCTTTTCAATGGATCACCAACACTAGATATTAAAAAGATATGAGGACTGAGAATAGTCATATGTTTTTAGTATATTAATGCTTGATAGAGAAATTTTAAACTTGATACATCAGATAGATCTAAAACAAAATTCAAGTATTAGCTATTTTGGCACCAAGATATCAAATATAGATTTCCATCTGAGTTTAGAAACCTGAATGCTAATGTGGAGAAGTGCATTTATTGATTATTATAGTAAACTTTGTAATACTGTATTTTCTTCACTTTGTTTATTCTAGTGAAACTATCTGCATACTTCTAAGAATCATGCTTTCAAGAAAACAAGATGTTACCAAAAAAGGTAGGTAATAAGTTTAATAAACCCAATTACTGAGCTTGCTAATTTTAATCACATAAGGAAAACAAAGCCATTGGAGAAAAATTTTTAAATATTACATATAAGAGCTATTTGAAATTATATAAAATTGCCATATCCACAGAGAATGATAATTAGTACAGTAAGTAGAACACTAAAGGTATTCCAGTTATTTGCTTTTATAAAAATATGGAAACTTTAATATCCTTGCAGATATATCATACACAGGTGAAAATATTATTTTGAGTAAATATGTGTTTACCTGTGTATATACCTATAAACAAAAAGGCATTTTAAAGTAATAAAAATAATATATTCCACCTTATGTGATGTAACAGTTGGCAGAGATAACATGGCTAAATTCACATGAAAGGATTAATTGCATTCACTTCTGCTTTATTTTTCTAATGGAATAATCTCAGACATTTGAAACCTTACTAAAGTTCAGACTAGGTACAATGTCCAAGAAATAAAGTTAAGTGAAACACTGATATGATGAAAGGTGATGCTCATGTTTTCCAGCCAAGCAGAAAATATTAAGAGTTCTATATTGGGGGCACCTGGGTGGTTCAGTTGATGAAGCCACTGCTTTTGTCTCAGGTCATGATCCTGGAGTCCCAGGATGGAGTCCTGCATCAGGCTCCCAGTTCTGTGGGAAGTCTGCTTCTCCCTCTGACCCTCTCCCCTCTTATGCTCTCTCTTACTCTTTCTCTCTCTCTCTAATAAATAAATAAAAAATCTTTTGGGTGCCTGGGTGGCTCAGTTGGTTTAGCCACTGCCTTGGGCTCAGGTCATGATCCCAGAGACCCAGGATCGAGTCCCACATCCGGGCTCTCTGCTCAGCAGGAAGCCTGCTTCTCCCTCTCTCACTCCCCCTGCTTCTTGTGTTCCCTCTCTGGCTGTGTTTCTCGCTGTCAAATAAATAAAATCTTAAAAAAAAAAAATAAGTAAATAAATAAATAATCTTTTAAAGAACAAAAAAAAAGAGTGCTGTGTTGGAAATGGAAGAATATTTTAATTCCCAATTCCCTGCAGGCATTAATTTTTCATTTTTATTACTCTTCGGATTAACATTCAGATTTGAGTTGTTCTACGTTTGTTCTGATATGCTCAAAATATTGTCTAAATAAATAAATGTATCATAGGTGGTGACATATTGTCAGTAACATATTAAATACAAATTATATTTGTTTTCTAATCATCTTTCAAAAGCTTTAAATTTTATCATATTCTTTATGTAGCAATAAAGCCATTTCCATTGCAAACTTGTAACAATAATGGATAGCAACCTTCAGGGGATACATTTCTGAGAAATTTATTTCCCCTCGTGTTGCTCAGCCACCCAAGGAATGAATTTGTTTCCATGACAGATAAGGACTACACTGATCATTTTTAAAATGGTCTTGGGGCACCACAAATCAATAACAGAAAAAGAAAATGTAAGATACTAATATTTCTTTTCATTAGGTAGATAGATGGCATTTTAGATTTATGTATCGAAATTGTCTCTTTAACAGTTATTAAATAACCTTAAGCATATATCTTGGCTGTGTGGGTTCTGTTTAATGGTGAATAATCAAGACAAAGATAAATTCTTTTCATTGCAATGAAATTACTTTACAGAAATATGATAAAATATACATATAAGACATTTAAAAGAGAATATATTTACTACAAAGCATAATAGTGCACATTTAAATCTAAAAATCATAATGTAACTTAAAATTAATTTTTTAGTATAAATAAATCCTGCAGTAAGACATTCCAGAGGAATGTTTTTGTTGTTGTTTTGTTTTGTCTTGTTTTGAAACTCTCACTTGAGCAGTATGTGCTAATAATAATGTTCTACAAAATTGTCATTGGACAAGATACACATTTAACAGGCTATTTCAAATTCAGCAATGTTGAAATTTTTTGTTGCAAAAGTGTGTGCTTAAAAGTAATTTGAGACAAACTGAAATTATAGCATTTTAAAGGGATTTTTTCCTGATTGCTCTCATTTTTCTGAGAGTGTTTTATATGCCTGAATTACATATAACAAATGAAAAAAAAATGCTTCTTTTAGATAAATTTCCAAAACATTCCTTTAGAAATGATCTTGATGTTTGCCTTATATAAGAACTCTTTATATTCTACCCTATCACTCAAATATCAAACTTAAATATCTTTTGAAGTGTTATTTTTGCAAAACTTACCAATGACTTTGTTGAAAAATGAAAAATTTAAGTGATTCAGAGAAGAAAAAAAAAACCTATTTGATGTAAAACTCCATTTGATTGTCTGAATTTTTCCCCACTCATTGGTTTGGTAGATGCACGCAAGTATGTGTCCACATTCCTTTAAATAGTTTGACACTGTCCTCATGAAATATATCAAATCAACATCATGTGTAGAGTTTAATAATAAACTGTTATTTTATATGTATTTCTCATTTCATTCCTCAAAATAATGTGCTCAACTCATCAATTAAGGTGGCAGGTTGCTAGCTGTGTGACAGAATTCTCCCATGATCTTAAGGATGTATCAGCCATATGCCAGAGTACTGGGAAATGACTATTAATTTGAGTTCTAGTGATAATTTGTATTCTACATACTATAAATTAACAATCCTAGGTGAAATTAAGAAAAATTCCATTTACAAGATAATCAAAAAGAATAAAATACTTAGGAATAAGTTTCACAAAGGAGATTTCAGACTTGCAAACCGAAAACAACAAAACATTGTTGAAAGAAATTTTACAAGACCTAAATAAAAAGACAATCTGAGTTAATGAACTGGAAGACTTAATTTTGTTGAGAGCAGTAACACCCATGATGTTCAAGAAATTCAAGCATTCATCAATATTCTAACTGCAGTTTTGCAGAAATGTAAAAGCTAATCCTAAAATCCACATGGAATTGCAAATGATCCTGAAAAACCAAAACGATCTCAAAAAGGGAGAACAAGTCAAAGGACTCACAATTCTGGATTTCAAAATTTATTATAAAGCTACTGTAATCAAAGCAATAGCATACTGGCAATAAGGATCAATAAAGTAATGGAATAAAATTGAGAATTCAAAAATAAACTCATAGGGAGGGGAAGATTGTGGCACAGTAGGAGGGCCTTACACTTGCCTCATTCCATGAACACAGTTAGATAACTATCAAATCACCTTAAATACTCCAGAATTTGCTAAGAAGACTAGACAAACTCCACAATTAAAGATAGAGAAGAGGCCACTTCCAAGAAGGTAGTATGTGTGGAGGCACAGCTTAGGAAAAAAACACATCACAGCCACTATGGTGGGAAGGGAGCCATGGTCACAGAAAAGGGCAACAGAAAGACTAGCACATACAGTGCATGAAGAAAATGAATCCCCACAGAAACCAGTTTGGACAGCAAAAGGACCCAAATTTCATGAGCTCTTGCAAAAGAGCTTAAAGACTGAAGTGTTAAAGGTCAGCATGCTTGGCTCTGGGAGAGCTCTGAGGACACTGGAGGAGAAAAAGGAGGGAAAATAGCCACAGACATATAGTGTAGAAACAGTGATCTGAAGAGTACCTAGGTCACACAGTAAGAAAGTTAGCTGCTCAGAGATGAGGTTAGTTGCTCCAGAGAGGCAACTTTCATGGGAAAACCCCTCTGAAAACAAAGGAATGGGTCAGCACCATTTCCTTCCTCTGTTTCTCAGAATAAATACAAAGCCAGCTGCAGAAACCATCATAGCACCAACACTCCAACTTAAATTTCTTACATCAAGGCCCCACTGCACACTAGAGAAAACAGCTCTTCACAGTCAAACCTGCTTCAGTCCCAGCACAGAAGATGGACCCCAATTCCTGCAAACACATGTCTTCCTCCCGGGGACTTTTGCAAAGCCTCAGTTCCACTGGTGGTGGCAACAGGTCTCACTGCATGAGCAGACCAGAGCACACCTCATTAAAATGCACCACAATCAAGACAGAGACCAAACACTGCCCACAATAGGCAAAGAGAGACTCTTCAGATGACTGGTCTGAAGAACAAAGCAGCTGGGACATGATAGCAGAGCACACACAGCACACACTAGAGACATTACCAGAAGGCCGAGGCTCTGTGCAACAGGGGACACTATGCTACAGAACACTAGGGGACCTCTTCTTCATAAAGCCACTAACCTCAAGAATAAGAGATATAGCTGACTTCCCTAACACAACGAAACAGACACAGAGACTTAGACAAAGGAGAAGACAAAGGAAACTGTTCCACATGAAAGAACAGAGCAAGACCACAGTGGAGATCTAAATGAAAGAGATACAAGTAAGATGCCTGATGAAGAATTTAAACCAATGATCATAAGGATATTCAATGGACTTGAAAGAGTGGGGGACATCACTGAGACTATTAACACAGAGATGAAAAATAACACAGGAGAGATAAAAGGTTCAATAAAAAAAATAGGAAACATGCTTGATATAATAAACAGCAGGAACAAGTAAAGGGAAAAAGTTAATGGCTTAGAAGAGTAATTGAAAGTAATCAAGAGAGAAAAAAGAACTATGCAAAATGAGAACAGACTTAGGGAACTCAGTGACTCCCTCAAACAAAGGAACATTCATATTTTAGGAGTCCCAGAAGAAAAAAAGAAAGAAAAGTAAATAGAGAATTTATTTGAAGAAATAATAACTGAAAATTCTCTAATTTGGGAAGGAAACAGATATACAGATACAGGAGGCACATGGAACCCCCCCCAAAAAAAAATCACAAAAGCAGATCCACACCAAGACATATTGTCATTAAAATGGCAAAAAATAGTGATAAAAAATATTAAAAGCAGCAAGACAGGGGTGCCCGGGTGGCTCAGTTGTTAAGCGTCTGCCTTCGACTGAGGTTGTGATCCTGGGAGTACCAGGATCAAGCCCTGCATCAGACTCCCTGCTCGGCAGGGGACCTGCTTCTCCCTCTCTCACTCCCCTGCTTGTGTTGTTTAGCTATGTTTCTCTAGCTATGTTTCTCTCTGTCAAATAAATAAGTAAAATCTTTTTTAAAAAGCAGCAAAACAAAAGGAAACAGAGAAAAAGAAAACCCCATAAGGCTATCAGCAGATTTTTCAGCAGAAACTTTCCAAGCCAGAAAGGAGTGCCATGATACATTCTAAGTGCTGAATAAGAGAAACCTGCAGCCAAGAATGCTCTATCGAGTAAGGCTATCATTCAGAAAACAAGGAGAGAGAAAGAGTTTCCAAGGCTAACCAAAAACTAAAGGAGTTTGTGACCACTACACCAGCCCTCTGCAAGAAATACTAAAGGGGACTTTTTGAGTGTAAAGAAAAGACCAAAAATGACACGATGAAGATAGGAAACACAAAGACAGTTAAAATGAATATTTGTTAAAAAAAAAAAAAGAAGAAATAAATAGTCAAGGAACTCATAAAAGGATGTGAGTGTGCCTGGGTGGTGCAGTCCTTAGTTGTCCACTCTTGGTTTCAGCTCAGGTTGTGATCTGATTGTGATTGAGCCTGATTGTGATTGAGCCCTGCTCAATGCTCAATGCAGAGTCTGCTTATGACTCTCTCTCTCTCTCTCTGCCCCTCCCCCCTACCCTCTCTCTGAAATAAATAAATAAATCTTTCTTTTTTGAAATGATGGAAAATATGACACTATACACCTAAAACATGGGGAGGAGAGAAGTAAGAATACATTCAAACTTATGCAACTATCCATTTAATATAGACTGCTACATGCAGAAGATACTGTATATAAACCTAATGATAATCACAAATCAAAAACCACCAAAAAGTATGCAAAGAATAACATGAAAGAAATCCAAATATATCACTAAAGAAAGCCAGCGAACCATGAATGAAAATCAAGGATCAGACAAAATTTTCAGAAACAACCAGAATAAAGGTAATAAAATGGCAATAAACACATACCTATCAATAATTTCTTTGGCTATAAATGGACTGAAACTCCAATCAAAAGACAAAGGGTGACAGAATGGATAAAACAAAAATGAGACCCATCTATAGGCTGCCTACAAGAGATTCATTGTAGACCTAAAGACACCTGCAGATTTGGAACACCTGGGTGGTTCAGTCAATTAAGTGTCTGCCTTGGGGGGCCCCTGGGTGGCTCAGTTGGTTAAGCGACTGCCTTCGGCTCAGGTCATGATCCTGGAGACCCAGGATCGAGCCCCACATGGGGCTGCCTGCTCGGCAGGAAGCCTGCTTCTCCCTTTCTCACTCCCCCTGCTTGTGTTCCCTCTCTGGCTGTGTTTCTCTCTGTCAAATAAATAAAATCTTTAAAAAATAATAATAATAATTGGCCCCTCGTTTAAAAAAAAAAAAAAGTGTCTGCCTTGGGCTCAGGTCATGATCCCAGAGCCTGAAGACCAAGTCCCACATCAGGCTCCAGATTGAAAATGAGGGGATGGAGAAACATCTATCATGTAAATGGATGTCAAAAGAAGGCTAGAGTAGCAATATATATTTTGCACAAACTGGACTTTAAAACAAAGAACAAGGGAGGATATTAATAATAAAGGGGATAATCCAACAGGAAGATGTAAAGATATAGCAATTATAAATATTTATGCACCCAACAGGGGAGCACCAAATACATAAAACAGTTAATAACAAACATAAAGAAAGTGATTGATAATAATAATAATAACAGGGCACTTTTAACACCCTACTTGCATCAATGGATAGATCATTCAAACAGAAAATCAACAGGAAGCAATGGCTTTAAAAGACACACTGGACCAGATGGATTTAACACATATATTCAGAACACTCCATCCCAAGACAGCAGAATACACACTCTTTTCAAGTGCACCTAGAACATGCTCCAAAAGAGATCAAGGTAAGGCCACAAAGCAAGCCTTAACAAATTCAGAAAGACTAAACCCATAGCATGCTTTTCTGATCTTTTCTGACCACAATGCTCTGTAACTAGAAGTCAACCACAGGAAAGAATCTGGAAAGACCACAAATATCTGGAGGTTAAATAATATGTTACTAAACAATCAATGAGTCAACCAGGAAATAAAAGAAGAAGAAAAAGTACATAGTAACAAATGAAAATGAAAACACAACAGTTCAAAATCTTTGGGACACAGCAAAAGCAGTTCTAAAAGAGATTTTTATAGCAATACAGGCCCACCTCAAAGAGCAAGAAAAATCTCAAACAACCTTACCTTACATCAAAAGGAGCTAGAAAAGGAACAACAAACAAAACCTAATACTAGCAGAAGGAAGGAAATAATAAAGATTGGAGCAGAAATAAATGATATAGGAATTAAAATAAATACATACATCCATAAATGAATGAGAGAATACATAAGTAAATAAATAAAATCACCAATGAGAAAGGAAAGATCCCAACCAATATCCCAGAAATATGAACAATTATATGAGAATATTATGAAAAACTCTATGTCAAAAAATTGGGCTAACAAGAAATGGATAAATTCCTAGAAACAGACACCTATAACCTATCAAAACTGAAGCAAGGAAATATAGAAAATTTGAATACACCAATTACCAGCACAGAGATTGAATGAATAATCCAAAAACAAACAAACAAACAAACAAACAAACAAAAAACAACAAACAAAAGTCCAGGGCCAGATGGCTTCACAGGAAAATTCTACCAAATTTAAAGAAGAGTTAATACCTATCCTCGAACTTTTCCAAAAAAATAGAAGAGGAAGAAAAACGTCCAAATTCATTCTATTAGACCAGAATTATCCTGATACCATAACCAGATTAAGAAACAAAACAACACACACACACACACAAAGAGAACTATATATAGGCCAATATATCTGATGAACATAGATGCAAAAATCCTCAAAAAATACTAGCAAGACAACCCAACATCACATTAAAAAAAAAAAATCATTCATCATAATTGAATGGAACTTATTTCTGAGTTGCAAGGGTAGTTTAATATTTGAAAAGCAATCAATGTGATATATCACATCAGAAAGAGAAAGGAAAAGAATAATATAACCATTTCAATAGTTGCAGAAAAAGCATCTGACAAAGTATACAATACCTGTTTATGATAATAAAAAACATCTATGAAAAGCCCAGGGGGTAAAAACTCAGAGCCTTTCACCGTAAGGTCAGGAGTAAGACAAGGATGTCCACTCTCACCAACTTTTATTCAACATAATACTGCAAGTCCTAGCCATGGAAATCACACAACAAAAAGAAATAAAATGCATCCAAATCAGTGAGGAAGAAGTCGAATTTTCACTCTGCAGATTATATGATACTATAAAAAAACCCAAAAGACTGCACCAGAAACACTGCTTGAACTGATCAATGAATTAAGTAAAGTCATAGGATGCAAAATCAATTTACAGAGATCTGCTGCATTTCTAAACACCAATAATGTAGCAGAAAGACTAACAAAGACTGTCCAATTGTCTCATTTCTCAAATGAAAAAACAATCTCATTTTCAATTACCACAAAAATAATAAGATACTTAGGAATAAAGAGGAGAAACACCAAAGAGGAGAAAGACCTGTACTCTAAAACTATAAAATACTGATGAAAGAAACTGAAGAGGACACACAAAAAAACAGAAAGAAGTTCCATGTTCATGGATAGGAAGAACAATTATTGTTAAAATGTCTGTACTACCCAAAGCAACCTACACATTTAATACAATCCCTAAAAAATACCAACAGTATTTTTCACAGAACTAGAACAAACAATCCTAAAATTTGTCTGGAACCACAAAAGACCACAAATACTCAAAGCAATCTCAAAAAAGAAAAGCAAAGCAGGAGGCATCATAATTCTGGGCTTCAAGTCATATTACAAAGCTATAGTGATCAAAACAGTATGGAATTGGCACAAAAATTGACACATAAGTCAATGGTACAGAATAGAAAACCCAGAAATAAATCCACAAATATATGGTCAATTAATCTTTGACAAAGCAGGAAAGAATATCTTGTAGGAAAAATCTCTTCAACCAATGGTGTCAGCAAAATTGGACAGTAACATGCAAAGAAGGAAAGTGGACCACTTTCTACACCATACACAAAATAAATTTAAAATGGATTAAAGACCTAAATGTGCCACCTGAAAGCATAGAAATCCTAGAAAAGAACATAGGCGAAAATTTCTCTGACATTGACCAAAGCAGTCTTGTTCTAGATAGGTCA
This sequence comes from Spilogale gracilis, assembly GCA_004023965.1. Taxonomy (NCBI): domain Eukaryota; kingdom Metazoa; phylum Chordata; class Mammalia; order Carnivora; family Mephitidae; genus Spilogale; species Spilogale gracilis. Next base: position 14,969 of record PITA01021856.1, on the reverse strand, counting down.
GATCCCCTGAGGCAAGGGCAACAAAAGCAAAAGTAAAGTACCTGGGACTTCATCAAAATAAAAAGTTTCTGCACAGTGAAGGAAATACTCAACAAAACAAAAAGGCAAACTACAGAATGGGAGAAGATATTTGCAAATGACATATCTGAGAGGGGGTGAGTATCCAAAATACATAAAGAATTCATAAAACATATACCCCAAAAATAAATAATCCAATTTTAAAAAGGGCAGAAGACATGAACGGACATTTCTCCAAAAAGACATACAGTTGGCTAACACACAGGAAAGAATTCTCACCATCATTTATTATCAGGGAAATGGAAATCAAAACCACAATGAGATATCACTTCACCCTTGTCAAAATGGCTAAAAACAACAACACAAGAAATAATAGGTGTTAGTGAGGATGTGGAGAAAAAGGAACCCTTGTGTCCCTGTTGAGAATGCAAACTGGTGCAGCCCCTATGGAAACCAGTATGAAAGATCCTCAAAAAGTTAAAAATAGAACTACCTTGGGGCACCTGGGTGGCTCAGTCATTAAGCATCTGCCTTCAGCTCAGGTCATGATCCCAGGATCCTGGAATTGAGCCCGGCATCGGGCTCCCTGCTGAGCCTGCTTCTCCCTCTCCCACTACCTCTGCTTGTGTTCCCTCTCTTGCTGTATCTCTCTCTGTCAAATAAATAAGTAAATAATTTAAAAATTTTAAAACTACTTTATAAGCCAGTAATCACACTACTACACTACTATGTATTTACCCAAAAAAATCAAAAATATTAATTCAAAGGGATATATGCACCCTGATGCTTATAGTAGCCTTATCTTCAATAGCCAAGATATGGAAGCAGCCCAAGTACCCATCAACTGATGAATGTATAAAGATGATGCAATGTATATATAGACAATGGAGTATTCTTCTGCCATAAAATGAAAGAAATCTGAACGTTTGCAACAACATGGATGGTACTAGAGAGTATACTACTAAGTGAAATAAGAGAAAGACAAATACAATATGATTTCACATATGTGGAATTTAAGAAACAGAACAAATGAGCAAAGAGAGGGAGGGAGGAAAAAAAAAGACTCAATGATAGAAAACAAACCAATGGTTACCAGGGGAGAGGTGGTTGGGAGAAAGGAGGAAACAGGTGATAGGAATTAAGGAGTACATTTGTCATGATGAGGGCCAGGTAATTAAAATAAAAACTAAAATAATAATAAAACCATAATCTAAGCTCAACTGATTTTTTGAATAAGACACCAAGACCATTCTCCAGGGTAAAGAACAGCCTCTTCAGCAAATGCTGAGAATACTGGATATCCACATGCAAACACATGCCTCATATTAAACACCAAAGTTTATACAAAATGAATAAAATGCTTAAATATAAGGGTTAAAACCATATAGATCTTAAGAGAAAATATAAGGATAAACATTCATGACCTTGGGTTTGGCTATAGGTACTCAGATATAACACCAAAACACAATTTAAAAAAATAGAAGAAGAGGAAGAAAGAAAGGAAGAGGAGGAGGAGGAAGAGGAGGAGGAGGAGGAGGAGGAAGGTGGTGGAGGAGGAGAAGGAGGAGGAGAAGGACTGGATTTCATCAAATCAAAATTACATTATCTTATGCTTCTAAGGACATCAACAACAGAGTAAAAAGGAAATCCACACTATGGGATAAAAACATCTACAAATATTATATTTCATAAGGGTCTAGTATCCAGAATATATTTAAAAAAATAAACAACTTGACAACTAAAAGACAAACAACCTAATTTAAAATGGGGCAAAGGATTTGAATAGACAAGTCTTCAAAGAATACAACCATGAGCAATGAGATGCCCAACATCATTTGGGAAATGCAAATCAAAACCCATGAGACATTATTTCCCACAAGTGATGTGGGACATCAAACCCATAAGTATACCTGTAATTCTCTTTTAAAAAAGAAAAACTAGTGTTGATGAGGATGTGGAGAAATTGAGATTCTCATACATTGCTGGTGGGAATATAAATGGTATAACTCTTTTGGAAAACAATCTGGCATTTCTTTGAAAAGTGAAACATAGAATTACCACATGAAACACCAATTTCATTCCTAAGCACTTACCAAAATAAACTGAAAACATGTACAAAAAATTAAATACAGAACTTCATAGCAGCATTATTTGTAACAGGTAAAAAGGGAAGGCAATTTCTGTCTATTGACTGATGAACAAACAAAATGTAGCATATCCATATAATGGAATATTATTCAATCATGAAAAGGGATGAAGTGGTGACACAGCTAAAACCTGGATGAACCTAGAAAACATTACACTAAGTGAAAGAAACTAGATATAAAAAGTCACATATTGTGTGATTTGTTTTATATGAAATATGCAGAATATGGAAAGCAGATTAGTAGTTTCCATGGACCAGAAGGGAAAGAGAAGTTAATAGGTAGATTGCTTTTAGGAGCGGTAAAAATATTTCAGGAGAGAGTGGTGATGGTTGCTCAACACTCTGAATGCAATAAAACCACTGATTTGTACATCTTTTAATGATTAAAATGGTAAGATTTATGTTACATAAATTTTACTTCAATGTTAAAAATCAGAGTGAAGTAGTGATGTATACAGTAGTATGGATGAACCAAAAGCACATAATACTATAAGCTATATAAAGGAAGCTTGATACATAAGAGTACATATTATATAATCCCATTTATATGACATTCTAAAATAGGCAAAACAAATACATAATCAAAATGAGACCAATGGTTCATCAGGAAGAACAACCAGTAAAGCACAAAGGCAACATTGTGGGGTAAGGAAAGCATTTGAGATTTTGAGAGAAAAATCTTGAGAGAGTTAGGCATTATACATTTTTATTCATTTGTCAAAGCAAAACAAACAGGACGATTAAGAATTATGCATTTCTTCCCCGTGACCTATTTCACCCATCCACCCACCCACTTCCTTTCTGGTAACTATCAGTTTGCTCTCTACTAACTGCAAAATTCTTCCCTCAATTTTCTTCCACTGCTTGAGACCATCCTCCATGGTTAGGAAAGCAATCTGATTAATTTAATCTTCAGAAATGGGATAGAGAATTTCTATTGTTGCCCAGGAGCTTCCACTTAATCATACTATATTTGTTTTCCTTAGCATGGTTTGGCTGAGCGAATGGGAAGGGGAAAAATATAATTTGGTAACCTGAGTGTCATTTGTTAGAGAAGTAAAAATCCTTGGGTTGATTTAAAGTAGAAGTTGTTACCTTCTACTACTGTTCTGCCCCTCAATTGCTTCTTGAAGGTGTTTTCAGTGATACTAGAATGGCTTCTTGAACCTTGTTTCTTAACTGTTTTTTTATTTATTTCTGAAAAAAATAATATTGATTATAAACATTTTCCTTAAACAGCTTAGTACTTTGTATGATGCACAATAATAATTACGTATATCATTAAATGACAGTTATTTTGGTCCTCTGCTTATAACAGTAAACTCCCCACTTAAGCAGTTTACACACATAATGAGTGTTTTTGCCAGTTAAAAAAGAATTATACATCTCATCAAATAATCAGATCTTGTATAACACTTGTTTTGATAACATGAATTTTTTCCAACTGATTGATATATTAGGGAATAACAGGAATAGAATTCTGTGTTTGTTTATGTATGATTTAGTTCATGAAAAACACTAGCTGAATGCCAAAAAGAGCACACAATTTAATTGAGCCAAACAGTACACAAAATGCACATACCTCAAACATCTACCACGTGCCTTAGCTCACCACATGTGGTGCAAGCCATTCCCATTCACATCCATTTTAACAATTTTCTGTTTTCATATAATCCATTGTAAAGAGTTGACCAGTGTGCTCCAAAAAGCCATGTTCATGTAGATCCTATAAATATGACCCTATTTGTAAACAGAGTCTTCACAGATGTAATCAAGTCAAGGTGAGGTCATACTAAATTACCAGAGGCCCTAACTCTGGTATGCCAAATGTCCTTATAAGAAGGAGAAAGGGACACAAAGAAACACAGTACACGAGTGAGAGGGCTCAGTGAACATGGTGGCAGAGACTGGAGTGACCATGTTTACAAAAAAAAAAATACCAAGGATTGTCAGCAACCACCAGAAACTAGAAAAGGCGAGCGAGAAGTCTTCCCTACAACTATTAGAGGGAGCATAGACCTGCCAACACCTCCATTTTAGACTTGTAGCTGCCAAAACTGTAAGAGAATAAATTTCTGTTGTTTAAAGACACCCAGTTTTTGGTAATTTGTTATCACAGCTCTAGGAGAGTAGTACAGCCACCTCCTACCACTTCATAAGTAACCCATAAGCTAAAACCCTTCTCAAGCCCATTGCCACAAACACTAGGTCTTTTTCAAATCAATGTATTATATTACTTTTTCATATCCATTTTACATGTCTAAAACTGTGCTACCATTTTTACTAGGTTCCTATCGTTCTCCATTTCCCTAATATCTGACACTATGTATATACTATGCCCCAAAATACATTTTTGTATTTGTATAATACAAATACATCATAAGCACTGCACTTCCTAGTTGAGCAATTTTCTTTTTTCTTTTTTTTTCTAAAGATTTTATTTATTATTTGACAGAGAAAAACACAGCTAGAGAGGAAACACAAGCAGAGGGACTGAGAGAGGGAGAAGCAGGCTTCCTGCAGAGCAGGGAGCCTGATGTGGGGCTCAATCCCCGGTCTCCAGGATCATGACCTGAGCCGAAAGCAGTGGCTTAACCAACTAAGCCACCCAGGCACCCACCTAGTTGAGCAATTTTCCATAGCATAGAGCTTTTTAGGAACACATGTGTCACATTACATAACTGTCTGTAAATTCTACCTCAATATAAAAGTAAGAGTGCAATGCTTGGGTATCATTAAGAGCTCTAAATTCATATAAGAAATAAAAGGGATTAAAATTAATAATCTAGGGGCTCCTGGGTAGTTCAGTTGGTTAAGCATCTGCCTTTGGCTCGGGCCATGGTCTCAAGGTCCTGGGATCAAGCCCCACGACAACTAGGAGCCTGCTTCTCCTTTTCCCTCTGCCTGCCACTCCCTCTGCTTGTGCTCTCTCCCTTTCTCTCTGTCAGATGACTAAATAAAATCTTTAAAAATAATAATAAAATAAATAATCTAAATGTTGGTTTCAAAAAGTAAAAGATGATTTTAACTTTGACTTCTATCTTCTATACTATAAAATTCACCCACTGTAACTGTTTAATTCAATGAATTTTATTAAATTTATAGGGTTTTGTAACCATCACCACAGTGTAGTTTAAAAACACCATTATCATCCTAAGAATGTCCCCATGTATATTTATAGGCATTCCTCATTTCCACCAGTAGTCCTAGGCAGTATGATATAGTATAATATATATAACTGTATTCTACATATGGTATATATTCTTAATTTCCAGACATTTAAACTATTGTTATATTTATATTTTATTATTTTCACAAATATTACATAATTATCATATATAATATATATGAATATATATGTATATCTATACATATATATCTGTTACTGTTGTTCAAAACAAGATAGAAAACTCTGTATTCTTTTTTTTAAATTTTACAACCACCTGTGCATATAGCTTAGATAAATTATCAAATAAGGCAGGCAGACAGCTTCTTAGTAGGCATTCAGTTATGAAGAAATCAAGCTGCCTTGATTAATCACGTATATTTCCTGTTTTCATCTAATATAAGCACTGCATAGGTTGGCTTCCTCTACAAACAGTTAATTTCACATTTTCCGGTATCACTGTCAGAAATCCAACAGTTTCCAAATCTTAAAAGTATCTTCTTAGTTTAAAACCTCTAGAGATTACTTATCCCTATCCTTTCCCAGTCTAACTAATTAATATCTAGGTTACCTACATTCTGACTCCTCTTCACTTCTCTCCATCTATATAGATTGCACTTCTTCTATTCAACTGAAATTCAAACTCAGCAATACTGACAAATAGTTGCTGTTTTTTAAATTTAGCAAACACTAGTCCATCTTCATCTTACATGATGGCTTGGAAGGTTTTTATACCAGACTTCTTTCTTCTCATGTTTTTTTCAGTACTTACGCAAACCAGTTTCATAACATACCCTCAGCTAGTCTTCCTTTCTAGGTGCTTTTCATCATTATTGTGGCATATTTCTCATCCTCTGTCATTTAAATAAGGATGCTCTTCAAGCTACTGATTTTTAATGCAAATCAGCATTATCCTGGCTAACAAGATAAACAGAAGTGCTAACTTGAGCAGAGTTCCGAGATAGGCTTTTACTGTGGTTCAAGAGAAGTGATGTGAAAATCATTTGTATAAGGAGTTATTCAGCACACTATTTCCAATTTATTCAGTGGTACTGAACATGCCACTTAATTTCTTTCTGGTTATGGTTTCTCTATCTTCCAAATTAGTATATATATTTTCTTTTTACCTTACTGAAATGCTAGAATATTTTCAAGCTATTTGCAAATTGTTTTTTAAAGCCTTTGAGGATGTGTTATGTAAGCAACCAATAAATGAAAATGTTACCACAGCCATAATTCACAAATATTTTTTCAATTTCTAATGTCATTATATGACATTAAAATTTGCCAATGCTCACAGTTGTAAACTGAACTTCTGGTTTTAAATTTAGAAGCATTTACCCTAAAGTATTTCTTTCATTTTACAGTTGTCTTGATTCACATCAGACACTAACAAACATACACGTCCTTTCTTAACATTGTCACAGGCCAGGTTGTCCTGGCCTGTGATAATGAATCATCTTTATTTTGGGTTATTAAAAACCAACATATCCTACCTAAAATAATTCACCAAAATAAGTTGTAAAGTCATCTCTTTTCTACTATTTACACCCTAATCAGTAGCTAGATATATTTCCAGGCCTGCATGCATAAGGACATATTCCCAAAGACATTTTCTTTTGTTGTTGCTGGATCTCTGCTTATTGAGTTCTTGAGGAAGACATGTATGATAGTTATATAATCTCAGAGGAAGAAGAACCATAAGAAGTTACATGTAGGGGGACCTGGGTGGCTCAGTTGGTTAAGCGACTGCCTTCGGCTCAGGTCATGATCCCGGAGACCCAAGATCGAGTCCCACATCGGGCTCCCTGCTTGGCGGGAAGCCTGCTTCTCCCTCTCTCACTCCCCCTGCTTGTGTTCCCTCTCTGGCTATGTTTCTCTCTGTCAAAGAAATAAAATCTAAAAAAAAAAAAAGAAGTTACATGTAGTGGGCAGAAGAGCATAAGAGTGTTGGCTCCGCAGTCAGAAGGTCTGCATTTCATTTCAGTCTCTGTTACTCAGTATTTGTGTGAATTTGGCAAGTTACTTAATGTAACTATATTCAGTTTTCTTATCTGTACTTTGGGTAATAATACCTACACTGTAAGAATTGCTTACATTAAGGGCTCCCTGCTCCGGTCATGATCCTGGAGTCCCTGGATCGAGCCCCACATCGGGCTCCCTGCTTGGCAGGAGGCCTGCTTCTCCCTCTCTCACTCCCCCTACTTGTGTTCCCTCCCTGGCTGTGTTTCTCTCTGTCAAATAAATAAAATCTTAAAAAAAAAAAAGAATTGTTTACATTAAATAAAAATATATATACAACTAAGTAATATGTTTAATATTTATTAATTACTACTACTATTATCTACTTCAACATTTAGCTCCTACATAAGCCCATGCCACTTGGTTCACATGTGGTCATTTTATAAAGAAGATCCCACCAGCTCATGCAGAACTGTGCATGGATACTTCTATTTAGGAAAACTAATTCTCTTTAGAACGTCCTTTGGTACAGTTTCCATCACTAGACTCAGGATTAGTATATGTTGTGGTTCCATATTTGTTTTAGTGTCATCAATTATTTTATACCAGATACTTGAGCAGAGAATAGGAAGAAAAGAATAGTCTTCAATATCCCTCCAGGAAGTATATCACAGCAGCAAAAAAAGCAAAAAAGGAAGATTGTACTGGTTTGTACAGGCAAATTTTATTTTTCTGAAGTTTATATTTCTTTCCTGAAATAATAGCATATATTAAAAGACAGACATGTTTGCTCTAAAATTGGTTTCTTTTTCTTCATGATTCATTCCACTAGCAATTATTTAAGATTCAATTAATAGGGATCATATTGAATTAAATGTTTAAAATGTATTTGTGCTTTTCAAGAAAGGCTAAATTATTTCATGCCATAATTTAAAAAATGGAAATCAAGTTCTTTCTAGGAAAAATAAGGATAAAATACATTAAATTCTATGAACCTAACTACTGAAATGTGAATCTGAGTAACAAATTTTTTTTTCCCATTAGAGTCAAACAATCTCTTAAATCTATTTCTTTCCTTTAACAAGTATACTTGCTCCTCCTAAAAGGGGAGTTTTATTTCATTTTGGGCTGGGCAAAACCAAAAAAGGTAATATAAAAATGAAGAAAAATTATCTGTATTATGTCCACCTGTTATTGCCTCTGCTGCTCTATGGGCTTAACGTCCTCCTACAGTAGGTTTTTATTAAGCCAGCAATTAAAACAAGCTGTTTTTCTGTTAACCAGGATGGTCTTTCCAGTTGATTCTCACATAGGAAAACCAATGAATATTTACCTTAGTTTAGAATAGAGGAAATTTGGTGACTGTTTTCTAAAATAGCAATTAATACTTCTATTTGAGGAATATTAAAACAGTTAATTGTTTTCATAATTATTTTATTTAAATTAGGCCAATACACAGTTTTTTACTGTTCTCTTTTTATACAAGCTAGAAAAATTACCTGATTATATGTGTTCCTTTCAAATAAATAAATAAATTTTATGAAAGGCTTACAGCACAAATGGTATTCATCTAGTAACAGAAAAAGCTGACCTACTTGTCACCCCATTCTTTATTATAGACTACAACAAGAAGCCACCCTGGAAAAAAATGTAATTTATACCAGACTAAAAATAAAAGTGTTCTACTAAACATACTCATCGGAGTACAATTTGAAACATGTACTCTTTTTGTATTTTGCATCTATGCTTGAATAATTGTGCCACAAGCTAAAACCTTGTTAAATTTTAATAGTATAACCACACAATTTCTCTTAGAAGAACTTAAAATCCAAATGATTAACAAAAGGAGGAAAACAAAGATAAACCATTACTATCAGTAAGCATTCTGAAAAGGAAACAATACTCAAAGCTTCTTTCTCTCCTTTGGCCCTATCTTGCATCATTCCATGTTACACAACCTGTTGTTATATGCACTTACATTGCTATTAACTAAAGAGAGAGTTAATCAGATGTTTTATTCTCTGTCTAGAAGTCTAGGTATGGGTTTCATGCATTTGATATATTTTTTTAAGATTTTATTTATTTATCTGACAGAAAGAGTGATCATAAGTAGGCAGAGAGGCAGGCAGAGAAAGAGGAGGAGGAAGCAGGCTCCCTCCGAGCAGAGAGCCTGATACGAGCCTTGATCCCAAGACCCTGAGATCATAACCTAAGCTGAAAGCAGAGGCTTTAACCCACTGAGCCACCCAGGTGCCCGACATTTGATATTTCTTTTCTTTTCTTTTTTTTTTTTTTTTTTTTTTTAAGATTTTGGAGCCCATGTGGGGCTTGACCCCCAGTCTCCGGGATCATGACCTGAGCAGAAGGCAGCCACTTAACCAACTGAGAACCCAGGCGCCCCCATTTGATATTTCTAATGAGCTTCCCAAATGCCCTTGGGACTCACATTTTCTTTCCAGGAATGACTATGGAAGTCCCCATACTGTTCTCCCTAAGCTTTAAGCTGTAGGGGCCAACAGTTTTATTGATTCTGATGGCTCACTGGACATGCATCTATGTCATCCTTCTCTGGAAAAATAACATGGATCCTTCAGAACCAGTTAAGTCCTACAATTTCTAGGAAAGCCTCACTCTCTTATAATCACTCCCAGACCCCTTGAATTTCTCTGAACCCTTCCAGCAATACTTTGTATCAATTAATTTGCAAAATCTTATGTAACACTGTATCTTATAATTTGAAGTATATATGTAGTCTCCCCAAGCCTTATATTCCACAGGGTACCAAGTATGTTTGTCCATAACAGATGCTTAAAAATACTATTTGAGGCACTGACTGAATCCCTGCTTTTGACTGGATTTTATGACTCACATTGTTGAACCTGCTATTCTTTCAAGCCATGCCTCATAAAACATATGATACCTTGCTCAAATATGGCAGGATGGCCAAGTAGAAGATGATGAAACTCAAAGGACTTCAATATAAACCAATCTCTCCAAAATATCGTCATCTGTAACTACTCTTCAGAAAAAAGAATCTAGTGCTTCATCATACATGAAGGTGAACATCCAAAAGTACGTTTCTAGAAAAAGTCACATGTAGTTATTATATGGGAGAATTAGACTAAGATGACAAGGCTGGATAGCACAGGAATATTTGACAACAAGCATTTTCTCAGTCACTAAAACGTAATGCAACAATGGAGAGAATAAAAAACATTCAATGCAGCAGTCACAAATCAATGTATCAAGAACATGCAATGCTATCTTCTTATCTTCCTCTGTGTCTGTCTTGCGCTTTTTTTTTTTTAAGATTTTATTTATTTATTTATTTGACAGAGAGAAACACAGCTAGAGAGGGAGCACAAGCAGGGGGAGTGAGAGAGGGAGAAAGCAGGCTTCCTGCAGAGCCAGGAGCCTGATGCGGTACTCAATCCCCAGGACTCCAGGACCATGACCTGAGCCAAAGGCAGACGCTTAATGACTGAGCCACCCAGGTGCCCCTGTCTTGCTCTTCTAACCAAGTTGTAGTTTTCTAGTGAAAAGAATCTTCCAATATACATACAAAATGCCCTGTGATTATTAAATTTACTTTTAATGTCTTAATACAGGAAGAAAATTACTTGCATTTGGTAAGGGAGAAATTAGACCAAGCAATAAATGACTAATGACAGATTTTGTTTCATCACATGCAACCGAAACAAGGAAAAGAGTAAATACCGGACACATCACTGTGAGCACTGAAACCAAATTCTGTAGGTGGTTGCCTGTTTTGCCTTCAAGAGCTTAAGGCCCACTCAAGTATACTCCACATGGTTCAATTTCATCTCCCCTCATGCTAACTTCTATTATCATCTTGCCCTTGAATCACTCAGCCACACACCCAACAGATCTCTGCTTCTATTCTTACCCTTATCCAATCCAGCTATAAAGAAAAAATCAGAACACACCACAACCTTGCTTAAGCTAAGCACCACCCCTACACTAGCAACAAAGCATGGTTTCTCACCCTACTTAAAATAAGATTCAAATTCCTTATGGCCTAGGAGCAATTCTGTGATCTAGCCTCTCTTCCTGTCCTTCCGGCATAATTTGAGTCTTATAACCCCCTTGTTCCATCCTTCTGTCCTTTCATACAGTTTATCCTACCCTGGGCCTTTTCACTTGCTATTTGGGGTGCCAGGCAAACTCAGTTCAAATTGCCTTTCTTTGAAGAAATCTTTGTTTCTCAATCTAAAGTCTTCCTATCCCTGAGGCCAATCACATTTTCACATCATCCTGCTTTACTGTCTCCACAGCAGAGAGTAATATTTGAAATTACCTTTCTGTAATTTTTGGTTATCCCCATTAAAATGGATCCCCCTGATGTATTTTCCCTCTAGAACCCAGAACAGCTCTTGTGTATAACGGCTAAATAAGGAATGACTAAGAGTAAAGGCAACAATTTCTCAGTTCTGAGTCACCTAAGCTCCAAAGAAAAGAACAAAGGGCTGAATTTAAAACAAAGGATGGGAGCTAAAGAGGCCTCCGACACTCTTCCAAGATTAAGAAACCACTGTTATTATTTGACCCCTGCACAGTGAAACCGAAAATGTCAGTGAAAAAGCTAAGATACTGGGACAATCATGTAAATAAATAAAACAGTGAATGTATAAGTGTTCTAAAATAGTTTCAGTTGTTACTCTAATATAAAATGAAGAATCCCTGGGAATGATAAGCAATACCTTTTTTATCATTTTTAAATGTAATAGGAGCATGTACATGTTATTTTAAATAAACAGCAAACTATTTATGTGTTAATGTATCGTAACATTTAATCTCCAACTATGAATAATCCACCTTCAAATATGCACACTTGATGGAGGCTTATTAACAACTGTGTTGGTAATCTCTAGTATTAAATTGTCACTTACCCTGTATTTTCCTGCACTTAATGAACTTATTTCTCTCGTTTCCTGATAAGAACTGAGTCTCTGGCTACATTTGTTCTCTCTGTCCTAGACAAGCTTACTGTTATGCCCTCACAACCAGGCCATCCCTATCTGCCTGTGACTTAACCCATGTAACCTCACAGGCCTCCCAAAACCCTCTTATCTGATCTAGTCATTGAGATGCTTCTCCTTTAAATGAATCCTCAGTTGAATCTTCAGGTTAGCTGGGTAATCAACGGTTCAGGGGAAGCCATTTCCTTTTCATTTTTTTCCTATGTATGAGGATTTTTTAGTTTCTCCATTCAACACGGCAAGGAAGGTACTTTTATTGTAGTGCCACATTTTCATTTTTTGCTTAGTTTAGAAACAATTTACTATGCAAAAAACCTCTGCATATTTATGAAGATAAGCAGATTAAATGGTCATCTTTAGCTCTGTAATTTTGTAAGGGAGTCAAATACTATTTTCAAGTTAACAGAAATCCTCCATAGAGCATATTTATACAACTCTAAACATCCTTAAAAATGTGTAGTGTAACTGAAGCTTTTTCTGTTACAGCTTTTATCCTTTCTTCAAAAGAAGTTTATGTTTTTAGTAATTGGGAAGACTCTAAATTTAATTGACGTAAGAGTTTCATTCAAGTTTACATAAAAATAACTCAAGTGACCTTCCCATGTTCTGTCACAAGTGGGAGTGATGAGGATACAACTGGTCCTGCACTGAGTACTACATGTGTGTATTTAAAATGCAGAACACTGAGTTAGCTAAACATTCAAATAACCTTAGAAAGTAAAGATATTGAACTTCTCATCTGAAACTATTTTTTAAAGGGGAAATATTGAGCCATCGATATAATTTTAACACAACAGTATCCAAGAATCAGTACATGTGGATTATATTCTCAATTGCAAAAATTATATACATAAACAGTCCATATCACTATTTGGTCCAAATAGTACTCAAAAGCTGGGTGTGGGGAATGGGGAATGAATCTAGGAACACTAGGAAAAAAAAAAAATTTTTAGTAACAATAAAAAAAAAAAAGGCTAATCAAAATGTTAGGAACAATTTACTCTATTTTATTTAGAGCATACCCTCAAAGAAACACTTTATAAGGTAATGGGTTAAAGTATTCACATCACCCCTTCAAGAAGGTAAATAATGCCAATAATCTATTGTTGTTGTTGTTGTAACAGTCATTACTATTGTTACGATTCTTAACAACCATAATAATGGTTGTTTCTTTCCAACCTTCAGAAAACACTTAAAAATGAGCCACACAAGAAAAAGTAGTGTACATCAAAATCTTTCAGAGTTCTTCATTTGGATGTCACTGTGAGAAAAAGTGAGAGAAGGAATGTGAAATAAAGAGGCAAAGACAGATGAATGTGAAGAGAGAGAAAAAATATTTTTAAATACCACTCAAAATCTGGATATAGGTAGAGAAAGAAACAAATGACATGTATATCAAGAAAAAGGAGAGAAACCATCCTCAGCTTACGAATAAAAGACAAAAAGATATAATCCTAGTACCTTTTCCTTCTACAACCATTGTGTCTTTTAGGATAAAATCTGGAAGCCTAGACTTTATCGTGTTCAGCAACCCAAAAGGCCTTGGTTATCCTAAAGATGTACATTCTACTAAAATTTTATGCAACTCTTGGGCTCCTAAAAATGTTATCAACAACAGGTCCCAAAACACATTAATTCTCAACCTAATCAGGCACCACTCTTTATTATGTATCAGGCCTGAAATCTTATCGTTATTTTTCATTCAGCAACCTGATTAAAAAAAAAAAAAACAAAAAACACACGACGTTTCAAACAAGCATAGGAATGACTGCATAATGGGACAGACAAGAACCAGGTGAAATAAGAGCAATGCCTGGGAAGAGAAGACACAGGAGGCCAGTCATATTTCAGCATGATGAAAGGGTGCTCTAAAGAACTGGGAGCCATTTGACAGTGAGCCTTTGCTGTGAAAAAGAACAGTAACTCTAAGTAAGGAACCATAATGAAGTTCTCTCTATTGCATGTTTTTACCAACAAAGTAGTTCTCTAGTACAAAAAGAGTGTATAGAAGAATGAAGCATAGGTCATAAAGTAATCCTGTTACTTTCCACAACATTCAGATATAACGCCTCTTTTTCCAGAAGTTTCTTATATTGTCCCATTGCCTTGAAATTGCAAATATTAGTGATGTAAAATGCCTAATAATTCAGCAAGTATTTATTAAACACCTCATTATCTACTCTCTTCCACAGACAGAAAGATGAGACAGTGTAGTCTCTTCCCTCACAAAATTTAAAATCTAGTGTGCAGACTAAGACGGAAGGCAAGAATAACACAGCCTTTCACATGACAGGTGAATGCTGTGGCTATGGGCTAGGGCAAGGGGGGTCAGGATGGTCGGGAGCTAGTAATGAAAGTACCCTCTTGGGGTCATCAACTCACAGGAAGGAACCAGTGAAGATTTCCTGAAGAAGACAATGCATGCTCTTATACACTAACAACGAAAAAATAGAAAGGGAAATCAGAGAATCGATTCCGTTTACTATAGCACCAAAAACTATAAGATACTTAGGAATAAACCTAACCAAAGAAGTCAAGGATCTGTACTCGAGGAACTACAGAACACTCATGAAAGAAATTGAAGAAGACACAAAAAGATGGAAAAGCATTCCATGCTCATGGATCGGAAGAATAAACATTGTCAAAATGTCTATACTGCCCAGAGCAATCTATACTT
>PITA01021855.1:0-31768 GCA_004023965.1 Spilogale gracilis | reverse complement strand
GGGATCATCGACCGTCCACGGGCAGGCCCAAATCCGCTGGGTCAGGGGAACGGGAGAGGGAGGGCTTCCTGGCAGTGCTGGCGCGGGAGCGGCGGACAGGGGCGGCCGTGAGCCACAGGGAGGGAGGAGGGCTGCCCAGACCAGAGCAGCCGCGTGAGAGCCGAAGGGACGGACGGAGCGCTTACCTTCACTTGGTGTTCTATTTTATATGCAGTTTGCTGAAACTGGCGAATCTCTCGGATAATGTGAGATATCTGCGAGAAGGAGGGGAGTTTAAGAAGACCGTTTGCTGGCTCTGTGCCCCCAGCCGCCCCCAGCCCCTCCATTCGCAGCAGAGAAGGGGCGCAAACTGCCACACAGTCCCCTGACTCCCAGACATGCCGCCCGTGGGAAGCCCCACAGACGCAGAGGCTCTCCTCCGACCCAGCGACCTGTCCCCATGGGTGACACCGGACAACACGCTCCATGTTGATGACGCAAGCGAGAGAAACGGCGTCATTCCATCAGCGGGGTGGCCGGCCAGCTTCCCAAAGCAGCCCCCACTTCTCAGCAGAAATCACGGCATCTGCTGCATTCTGAGTCCGCTGTGGACAGGCACCCCGCGAGGGGGCCCCAGGCCGTCCCCAGGACGGTGCTCCCAGCCTGCCTTTGACAGAGACGCCCTCTAGGGAAGGTGACCTGTGGCAGAAGCCCGTCACCCGGCCTCGATCCGAGGTCCCGTGAGAATGCGGGCGGGCTGCTAGAGCGCTGGCCCCCGTCCCTGCCCCCGCCACTGCTGGAGAAGTCGGACATCTCCTCGCTTGCATTTGGAAGGTCCTGCATCCAGGCTTTGTTGGGGCCCATGCAGCACGCATCCAGATGGACAGTCAAGGAAGGGGAGCCTCCTCCCCAAGGGGAGGCCTTGGGTTCCAGACCCAGCTCTGCCCTCCACCCGCAGGTTGGCCGTGGGCGGGTCACTGGCCCCTCCCAGCCTCAGGACGCGCCTCTGGGGGGATGGGATGTACCCCCCAAGGCACCTATCCCCCTGCCTGCTGGCCTCTCTAAGGCCAGGTGAGGCTTGTGCCCCGGGGCAGATGCAGGTTTCTATGAGCACATGCCCGATGGAGCAGGCCCAGAGGTGCTGGGGCTCGGGTCTGGGCTTGGACAGAGGTGCCCTGGGAAACTCACCATTCTCATCTTGGAGAAGTTGACCAGCCCGTCCTCCGTGTAATTGGGCGTCCCCTCTTCGATGAAGGCCAGGTCAGTAAGGTACATCCCCAGGTAAGGGACACAGGGGGGGTCACAACTTCGAAGCCAATGGCATTAAACAGAAGTGTTTCATTAGAAACTCGAGGCAAAGTGATTTCTCTTCACTGAGAATGACAGGATTAACTGGCTCCGAGGGTCAGTCCTCGGGGGGGGGGTGACGTGGTCCCAGGGGGACCTGGGGCCTCTCCACCCACAGTCCCCTCCCTCCTTGAGCCAGAAAGCCTTCCCCCACCTCTTCGCCCTGTCCCGGATGTGCCCCCTCCCAGGCCCCTCCTCTGTCTCTGCAGTGAAGCTCTCCATTAAGTTCTGCCCTAGGGTCACCCCCTGGAGAGCCCTGCGGCCCCCCCAGCCCGCCAGCCATAGTGTCCAGCCCCCAGCGTCCTTCTGCTCCGAGACTTCTCTGCCTCCACGTACGGCCCCACGGGGATGTCTGGCTCGCCCAAGCCCTGGGGCGCCCGAGCAGGAAACCCTGGCCCCCGAGGTCCTCCTCCGGCAGGGGGCTTCTGGGTAGGGAGGGGGTTGGGGGACAGTGTCCAAAACAGGTGACTTTTGGGGAATATATTTGAGCCCAGGACTGATGGACCACCCTGCTCTGACTTCTGGCTCTCTGCGGGTGCCTCCGTGTGGGGCCAGGAAAAGGCTGGATTTTGGGATGGATCCGGCGGTCACCATGTTCGAGCAGAGCTCTGGGGAATGCCCTCACGGGACCCTCACTGTGTCCTATGGCCTCCTCTCCGCTCGGCAAATAGAGGCGGGGGCTCCGCACGTCCCTCCCGGGGCAACTGAGCCCCTTGGTCTCCTCGAGGCCACATGACAACCTGCGACCCTAGTTCCTCTAGAACTAAGGGGGCTGGGGGGCTGGGGGGGAAGAAACCCAGCCTCTGCCTCGAGCCTGCTGGCCGTGTGACCCCAGCCAGGTCTCTGGGTCCCGAGGCTGCGCTCACACCGTGGGGTGGGCTGTGAAGGCAGTTTTGGGTGCTCAGAAGCTGAGCCTAGGCGATGCCTGGACACTGTTCAGTCACACGGATTCCCACGGTAAGAGACACTCGGTTCTCATCGGGGGCAACACGGCTTCGGTGCTGACTCCAGCCGTTCCCAACCAAGCCGCAGCAGGTCTGGGCCAGAGCTCACCGTATCTGTTTCTGCAGGTGCCTTCGTATTACGGCAAGTAAGGCGGTTTTCCATTTACTGCCTTGATATCGCTTTCCTTATTTATATCATTTTGGGGGAAAATGTGAGCTACTTGTGAGAAGACGGCTAGTGAATACAGCCGGCGGGCGGCCCCTGGAGACAGGGAGGCCGGAGACGGGGCGAGCGTTTTTTGGACTGTAGGTCTTGACTCTTTCTTGGGTGTTGAAAATAATTTAGCAAATGTTGGTCAGATTTTTTTTTTAAATGAAAAAAACTCAGAAGTAAAAATAAAAAGAAACATCTGAGTCCGTTGCACGGGCCAAATGAATACGTAGCTCTGTGAGGTTCTCGTTCCCGGCACGTGTAGGTGCGTTTCTAAAGATAAATATATGCATGTGTTTAAAAAAAAGGCAGACCCGCACAGGTCACTGGCAGGTGCCTCTGACCTGCCGCCGTGCGGTCTGGGGCCCTTGGAGGCCCGGCTTCCACAGCCTGAGGCACGGCTCGGGCGGACACTGAGCTGGAAGGTGGGGAAGGAGCTCCGGGGCGGGAAGGCCGGCAGCCTGCAGGCCAGCGCCCTCCGACAGGGCTTCCCAGCTTGCCTGCTGGTCCCACACGTGATGGGGGAACCCGGGAACCGAGCCAGGAAGCACCTCTTGCCCAGGATGGGGCGGGGAGGGAGGCCACGTGGCCAGAGTGTCCCGGAGGCCTCACTGGGCCTCCGACCGCCCAGACCTGCGGAAGGATCGGGGGCTTCTCCGACCACGGAGGTGGACGTCCTGACCTCCCTATGGGGGCTCGTGGGCCGACATGCACATTAGTCACTTCCAAGGGGCACTGCCTTCCCCGCTACCGCTCTGTCCCCTCACCACTTCCTTGGAAGGCGCTCCGAGGAGGGGCCTGGGGAGGCGACGTGCCCACAGACACGCACGGCACACCCATCCCCAGAAGCAGCCAGCTAGACCCAGACGTGCGCTGGTCACCGTGAGGAGTGGCCGCGTGGGGGTGGGCGGGGGCATGCGTGCGGACAGGGCCGATGGACGGTCCCCGAAGTGCCGCTGTGTGGGGCCTGACCCGTGGGGAGCACCTGAGGGAAAGGCAGGCTTGCTGAGGGCTCCGCTGGCCCACCTCTGGGCTTTCCCTGGGGGCACCCCGGCGGTCCGTCCGGGTGGGGTCTTCCCTGCCTGGACCAGGGCCCGCCCCCAAGAGCTGCTAGGGGTGGCCCCCTCTGCTGACCCCTCACGTGCCCATACCTAGTGTTTTAGGGGAAAGAGAATTTCCATTTTAAATGCTGCCTCTGGCTTTCTGGGCGGTGCCTAGACGGGGCCTGTCTGCGCTTGTGTGGGGGTCCCCAACTGCACGTTTCTTCCCACCAAGAAATTCTTGATGATGTCAAGGGGGACGACAGAGACCACGCAGGACCAGCAATGGAAGCTCAGACGTGGCTGCCTGGTGGGCTTCCCGCTGCGGGGTCACTTCTCCCTTCGTCCTCCTCTGCCCTGCCCTCCCACACGCTCTGCTGCCTCCGGTAAGGATCTCCTCTCCTCCCCAAGGAGGGTATGGGGGGTCCTCCGGCTGGGCTTGGGGCCCGGAGCCCTGGGGCCAGGGTCCGAATCTCTGGCATGCAGGCAAGAGAATTAGGTGCGCAGATTTTGGGGAAAATGCTGCTGTGGGGCAGGAGTGGCGTGGCGCTCAGGGCCCAATCTTGTGTTTTGCCACCTGGGCCCCAAGGGCTTTGTTGCCTCCTTAGGGCGAGACCAGACGTTGCTGGGTGGTCACAGGCCAGAAATCAAGGTGGGAAGATGCATTTAGTACGTCGGAGGTCCTGGACGCCGCAGAGCCCCACGGATGGGTGGATTTTCTCCCCCGCGAAGGGGGTCTGGTGAGGGGTCGGGGCCAGCTCGTGGCCTGGCGCGCCCGTGGCTGTTCCCGTCCGTGACTCACTGGCCGCGGCCCGCGGGGAAGGCACGGCCACCCGATGCCTCTGACGCAGGCTTCCTGTTCACGTTAAAGCCCAGCTGCCGGGACGCAGCTGACCCGAGGGGGGCTGGCGACCAAGTGTTCCTGACAAGCTTGGGTCTCAGCCAAGCCCTGCAGCCCGGGGTCCGGGGAGGCTCTGAGGGCCGCGGGGTGACGGGAGAGGACAGCCTCACGGGGCTGCGTTTAGGGAGTGAGCAGGGCGCCTTGGGTCGTGCTCGGGGTCTGGGCCGGGGACTGACAGGTGCACACGGCGGGCGCGGCAGCTCGACCGGCGGTCCGGGGAGGCCGCGAGGGCAAGGGGCGTGGGATGTGGGTGCGAAGCCTCGGCTGCCCAGGGAACAAGGCCGCTCGCTGAAACAGTGCTGTGGGCGTCACCCACGCGCTGAGGCTCAGCATGGCTCCTCGTCCGGGTCACCGGCTGTGCCCACGCGCCGCCGCTGTCCCCTGCCTGGTGAGACGGACCCCCGGGGTTCACGTGGCCAGCTCTCCGAGAACACCAGAGCGCCGCCAGAGAAGGGATGCAGGGCAGCTCTGCCCCGGCTCCCCAACTGCGCGTTCCCTCGCAGGGCTGGGCCCACGCGTCCGTAAAGCGAGAACCTGGTTTGCATGAAGGTGTCAGCCCCCAGGACGCCCGGACCCTGCGGCCCCAGCGCCCACCTGGCGGGAGTGGAGGCTTCTGGGACAGGCACCGACACAGGCCCCGGGGAGGAGGGAAGGCAGCATGGGGACCGAGTCAGAACAGGGCCCATGGAGGCGCGGAGGCGGCAGCGGATGGACCAGGAAGCCGCGGGAGGGAAGTGGAGGGAGGGGCGCCCGGGGCGGGCAGGCAGGCTGGTGAATGCACGGTGGGTGACCCCGACGAGCACCAGCCCTGGGGGCCCCGGGAAGCGCAGGCACCCAACAGACGGCACAGCTGTGGGCGGGACACCTGTCCGAGAACAAGGGTGTGGAGGCGAGAACAGCGATGGCACACGGAGCTGGCAAAGGGAGGCCCGGAGCAGCGGGCACCAGGGAGGATGGGGCTGGCAGCGGGCTGAGGGCTTGCCCCGTGCCCAGGCCTGGGGGGCAGTGACCATGCCATCCGGCATCCATCCGGCATGATGACAAGACAGGCACTCGTGGGCTCTGTAAGGAGCCAGGACCCTAGCGGTGGCCCAGGATCTCTGCAGGGTGCAGGGAGGAAAGGGCGAGGCCCACAGAAGGACGGCAGAGGCCAGCGCGGTGGCCCAAAGTGCACAGCTACGGGGGTGACCATGAGCCCGTCGCCTGGGATGTGTGGCCGCGGGGCACACCGGGGGCTGGGGCTCTGCTGGGAGAGCGTGCCTGGACCCACGCGGGAAGTGGCCACGAGCAAACCACGGAGCCCTGGCCTCGCAGGCCACCCTGTGCCACGGCCCCAGGGCCTCTGCGTCCTCATCCGGAGAAGGACAGGAGAGCCTACGGGCCAGGGTGTCCCCCGCGGCTGGTTCTGCCCCCAGGGGCGGGCGGCAATGAGTGGGGGCAGTTCTGGTGGCCGTGGGGGCGGGGCCCTGGCATCTCGCAGGCGGAGGTCGGGGCTGCCGCTAACACCTTCTGGGGCCTGAGACAGCCATCGGCACTGGATGAGGCCAGGCTAAGGGCCAGGGGGCCAAGCGGGCAGGCTCTGCAAACAGCAGGCGGGGCGGGGCGGGGAGTTCTGCAAACACCGAGGAGCGGTTGCCGGAAAACCTGCCTTTCATCCTCCCAAGATGCCATTTTCTATACAACGTCCTCTTGCTTTGGGGACTAACGCCCAGTAAAAGGAGGAGATAATCTCGTGAAACAAACACCCTGATGCCTGGGCAGGTCCTGATGTCAGAAATCCTGAACGGTGGGCCTGCGTGCGCGGTGGCCGAGAGGCATCCGGCGTCGCGGCCCGGGCTCGTGGGGACAGCGGCCGGCCCCGGGCCCCCCTCCTCTCGCTCCCTCTCTCGGGAAATGCCACCGAGATCGGGGCTTCTGTGGCCGACCACGGAGGGCAAAGCTGACCCCCCAGGACTGGGCCGCCTGGCAGCTGCTCGACACACAGACAGACAGAGAGAAGACAGACGTGGCCCTGACGCGGCTTAAACGGTAATGGTGACAAAATGACACACACTTACTTTTTCAGAGCTTCTCTCAGATTCTTAAATCTGCCCTCTGATGACACAAGCTTTTGCAGTTTATCAATCAAAGCTTTGGTCTGGAAAGAATTAGAAGGCATTTACTACCACGCGGCACGCCCTGAGGCTCACGGCGCCGGCCCCCGCGCCACGGGCTGCCCTCGGGTTCCAGGGCCCCATCTGCTCTGCCCCGGCACGGGGTGCGGCATTTTTGGGGACCACCTGAGTCTGGAAACTTGCCCCCCAACTCCTGAAGAGTCAGAGCCGGACCCTCGTCTTGTGCATCCGTGAGCGCACACGCACCCTCCTGAGACCTGGGCACCCCGGGATGGGTGGGGGGCCACTGTAAGGAGCCCCCTCCCACAGCCTCTCGTGCGCGGAAGCCCAGGGGCATGGCTGAGGCGTAGCCCTCGCCTGTGGCTCTCAGGACCCCACGTGATCTTAGAATCGACAAAGAGCACGGCGGATGGGCTGATCTGCTGGCTTCCCGGGAAGGGCCACCCCCCGGGCCCGAGTCCTGTCCGCTGCTCGTCGGGCTGGACACGGCACCGGCTGAAGGGTGGCTGCCCTGGGTCTGGCTGGCGCTCCTTTCCCCGTGCGGCCGGGGGCGCCCAGGCCCCTCATTTACTCGACGGGGAGGTGGAGTCGTGAGCCAGCTTTCCAGCTCCTGTCCTCAAAGTCCAGACCGTGCCCAAGGGCACACTGGGCACACCCATAAGCTTTGGGCAGACTTTTCCTGAGAAATCTGCCCACAGAAAATGACAGTGTTCCTTCCGACGGGAGAAGAGACCCATGTGTGGTCCCCAAGGGGCACGGGGGACAGAGCACCCCGCTCAGGCTCCCTCACTGACGGGAAGTGTCATCTCCGGTCTCTACCAACCCCGCTCCAAGCAGAAATGCGTTCTGGATCCAGTGAAAGGGACACACACAGCCGAGGGCACAGGATTCCACTTTCTCCTGGGATGCCTGCCCCCACAAGTCTGTCCTGAAAGCCAGACACCCAGGCCCTCCTCCCTTCCGAGCTCTCAGCGTCCTTCCTGCACTTTCCCGAGTTTTCTGTCCAGAGCCGCCCTGCTCGCTCCTGTTTCCCGCCCGCCCCGGAGGAAGGACCTGAGGCATGAGGCCAGATGTGGGGCTGAGGGTCAGAGAGTCACGGACGGGGCCTGGCTGGGCGCCCTGAGCAGCCTCAGGGAGCCTGGGGCCTGACGGCAGTCCTCACACAGAGGGGGGTCTCCATGTTCACATCTGGAGAACGGCAGGGGAGGCCCAAGTAGTCCCCAAAGGCAACAAGAGTCAGACCTAGACTGTGGGCCCCACGGACGCTGGGTGAGGGGGCCCGGGCCCACGTCGTTCCGGGTGAAGCATCACCCACCAGCGGTCATGAGAACCTCTCCTGTGTGGGGGCTTGGGGTAAACACTCGGGGCCAATCTGTGGCTGTGAGACGGTGCCTTTTGATCCTTCCACATCCGTGTTCCTCTGGGCTGTCGCTCTGTCCAGGAAGGAGCTTTGCAGCCTGGTTTCCCAGCTGCCTGAGGAAGGGAGTTCCGACTTGACGCAGGGCAGGGAGACACAGGCCCCGGGACCCGGGACACGGCTGCCGTGAGCAGAGCAGAGGCGCCCCTGGAGACGTCCTTGACCCAGAGACAAGCAAGGAGCCTGCCTGGGACGTGGCGCTGAGGACAGGGATGGTCACAGGGGCCCCTGCTGGTCTTCCCTCCCTGTCCCGCACACGGAACCCTTCTGGACGGCTGGGCTGCTCCCTCCCTAGGGGCCCAAGGTGTTGTTGGCCAAAGAGCGACTCTGTCCCTCCAGAGGGGACGCAGAGGTCAACTGCACTCGGAGGTTCCAGCCCCTTCAGGAGGACGGGGCAGAGGATGGGAGGAGAACAGGAAGCGGAGGCGAAGGGCCTCAGCTCAGCCTGACCACTCTGTCGCGCACGGCCGGCCTGCGCCCGGATGTCATGCTTTCCTGTTTGGGGCCCGCCCTTCAAGCCAACGACGACAGCCTGCTGCTGGGGCTGCACGTCAGGCCCTTCTGGTCTCCAGTATCTGTGGGGCACTGGCTTGGAGACAGTGACTGTCCCTGGCTGGGGCTGGCCAGACACCGTGCAGACGCACAGGGTCCAGCCGAAGGGCTGGGAGGAGCCAGCAGGCCCCGCCGGCCACAGAGTGCACAGGCCTGCGTGCGCTTTCCCACGGCCCTCTGATGCTGGGACCCAGGTCCCGGGAAGGCAGGCCAGACCATGCACCTTGACCTCTAAGTGTCCTCCCTGTGCACTCCCCTAAGAGGACAGAAGACTTCGGGATGCTCACGGTTCCCTCCCAACTCCAGACCAAAGGTGGGGCACCAGGCCAAGAGAGTCACGCAGCCCGCGGTTGGTGTGGGAACAGGGCAAAGATCTGGACCCGGACTGGGCCCTCAGACTTCGCCGACGGCCAGCCTGGTGACTCGGGGGCCCCACAGCCGCCTGCTCGGACCCCCACTTTGGGAGGTCACGGCGCCATGGGCCATGCACGGCCAGGTGTGCCTGCACGCCGGAGCCCCCGCCTCGGCTCTCGGGGAGCGCCTGCCCCAGCTGGCGGTAGAGGAGGAGCTGACGGACCACGGGCTGCCCGGGGTGGGGGTGGGGGGTTGCGGGGCAGGGGCCGTGGGATCGCGCCCTGCTGTCAGCATGAGGGTGGGGGGACAGGGAACAGAACACAACGGGGACTCAGTGCACAAGTCCAGACCTGTGCAGCCGAGACAGGCTCCTGGGAGAGCCCGCGCCCCAGCGAACCCTAGTGACGGGACCACAGACAGGGCCGCCGAGGTACCGGCGCCTGCAGGAGCCCGGCGCTCCGGCCGACCCCGCACACAGGCAGGCTGGACGCGCGCCCTCCGCGCACCGAGGCCGTGGCCCCTGCCGCGTGCTCCTCTTAGGAGAGCTGCCCCCGCACGGCCTCAGCGTCGGAAACTTTAGTCCCGAGGAAGAATCCACATTTCAGAATCATGCTCTGAATGGATACAGATCAAGCCCACTTTAAGATCACCGCCTCTCCCTGGTGGCCAGAGGGCTGGTGAGACTGGGTCCTGGGGAGGAACTTGCAGGACCCTGGGGACACCGTGTCGGCCGCCCTGCAGACCATCCACACCAGCCGCCACTCTTTCCCAGCTCAGGGACGAGAGCTTTGGGACCGGTCGTCACTGTCTCACACATCCTGCTCTGCAGTGTTAGATATTCAAATGGGAATCAGAGTCCCATGGATGCCAGGGCCACATTCATGGGACCAATACCTGTGCCAGGTGGCACAGGAGAAGTTCTGCTGTGAGTGTTGGCCCCCACTCTGTCCTGTGGCCACCTCTGGATGCCCAGAGGCCTGCACCTGCTGCCCCGGCCCAGCCCGGCCTCCCGCCCGCACCTGCTGCCCCGGCCCAGCCCGGCCTCCCGCCCGCACCTGCTGCCCCGGCCCAGCCCGGCCTCCCAGGCCTGCTCTCTTCTGTCCCGGCCCAGCCCGGCCTCCCGCCCGCACCTGCTTTGAGACTTTGAGCCAGGTCTTTTTCAGCCGGAATATCGCGCTCCGGTTCATGGACGAGGTGATCTCCAGCACGGCGTTATAGTTGTGCAGACAACGGCAGATGTCTGCCACCGCCACCCACTTCTCGATGGTGCTCACTCTTGCATTGATGTCCTCATTGCGGATGATTTCTGAAGCAATCAAGTTACTGATCTTTAAGCCCATGCAATAAGACAAGAAAAAATAAGAGGCATAAGTACTGTAAAGCTGATAAATCACCATTCTTCGCGGACGAGAGGATCGCCTGTCTGGAGGATCCCAGGACTGCTCTGGAGTGTCTCCAGGAAGCTAACAGGAGCTCAGGGTGGCTGGCAAAGGCTCAACGTACAAACGGGACAAGTTTCGTATGTACCGGCCATACTGACTAGCGAACCCCACGAGAAGGGTCTTCGCCATCTCAGCAGGAATGTGCAGATTACCTCAGAACCTGAATTAATGCGAACTTTGGAAGATCCTACGTGAAAAAGTTTTATGAAAGGTTTTAAAGGTTTGAATCATGAAGAAAAAGATCAAAATTCCCAAATGGGAATATAAATAGGCCATTTTTCAAAACTGACACATGACTTTAAGGCACTCCAATACACAAGCAATGGGAGCCTTCCTGTGAGCCCGACAGGGTGATTCACGGTTCATCTGGAAGAAGGGAGAGCCAGACCCCGTGACGGTCTCCCCCTACACCTGGGCGTGGGGTGCACCCATACTCTGCGGCGTCCTGCTCCCAGCAGGCAGGCCCAGTCACAGGCACAAATCAAATGTGGGCAGGACTGGTGGCAGTGAAGAACCGGGGCATGGGACCAAGCAGTGGTCCAAAGCATTCTTTGCCATTTTCTATGAATCTATAATTATTAAAAAAAACTAAAAAAGACTACTTTTTATAAAAATTCAAGGTAATAAAAGGATGTTTACAGATAAATAAAAACTCTAGGGTTTTACTGCCAAGAATTCCTCTCAAAAACAATTTCTGGGGCACCTGGGTGGCTCTGTGGGTTAAGCCTCTGCCTTCGGCTCGGGTCATGATCCCAGGGTCCTGGGATCGAGGCCCGTGTTGGGCTTCCTGCTCAGTGGGGAGTCTGCTTCTCCCTCTGACCTTCTGCTTCTCATATTCTCTCTCTCATTCTCTCTCTCAAATAAATATTAGAAAAAATAATTTCTGAAGGATATACAACAAAAGGATGGATTGCAAAACTATTTAAGAATGGGAACCCCTGAGAACCAAGAAGGAATGACAACACAAAACAGTACAAGCATCATGACTCTTAACTCCGTTGAAGGGATAAAGGTTTTTTTTTTTCCAATCACAAACACTGAACCCAAAACCAGTTTTACGTGTAACTTACACAACTTTGTTTTTAAAGGAGTAGCTCAGCGGAATCTTCCAGAATATAGAGAAAAAAGAGTATCTTATGCCTTATTCTATGAGGCCAACATAACCTTGATACTAAAACCAGATACGGACGATAGAAGAAAGACGGTCACACACACTCTGCTGAGCCCGCCACGACTGTGTCGCGTGGCCCCCGGGACGGGGGGATGGGTGACCTTTCACTACGTGAGCGGACTGAAGGGGGTAAACCGTGGGCCCATCTCAGTCAGTGCAAAAAGAATTGTTGATAAAATAAAATTCAACATTTATCTGTGGTAAATACCATGAGCAGACAAGGAAAAGAATTTCCCAGCGGGGAAAGCGGAGACGCGCCCTGGGACCAGCACCGAGCCTGTCAGCAGGTGCACCCGCGCCGTCCTCGGGGCCGCACTCCAGGCGCCTCCGTCCCCCGCCCTCATCCTGGCCCTGGAGCTGGGCGCCCAGTCGGGGCCACTCAATGAGGCAAAGAGATGATAGGCCAGAGGTCAGAGAAAGGTCTAGAAACAGCTGCAGGCTGTGCCGGTCTCCATGCTGGAGACGCTCGATCGGCGTCTGGCGGAAATGCCGGATTTGAAGGGAGATGGCCAGACGCCAGGTGCTGATGCGTGAGCCCCAAGCAGGCTGCCCTGCTGAGCAGCGTTGGGGATGGAGTTCAACTCCCGAGGGCCTCAGTTTACCCGGTCATAAAGTGAGTGAGACGGGGTTAAACGAGCCAGGCACGACGAAGCCCGCTGCCCCCGGCATGAGGCAAACAGGCAGGTCAGGCGGA
Source organism: Spilogale gracilis (assembly GCA_004023965.1). Taxonomy (NCBI): domain Eukaryota; kingdom Metazoa; phylum Chordata; class Mammalia; order Carnivora; family Mephitidae; genus Spilogale; species Spilogale gracilis. Next base: position 19,602 of record PITA01021855.1, on the reverse strand, counting down.
CATCGGGCAGCACCCCTGGGGTGGGGGAGGGGCGCGGGAAGGTGTTTCTGGCGACCTGCCCACCTGCTCCACTAACTCCCTCCAGCTGGGAGGGCGGTTCTGCTGGTGGGTTCCCTACAGGGCTCCCCTGCCAGCTGCAGTGAGAGGGTCTCCCGCCGTTCCTCCCAGCGGCCAAGGAGCCCCCCCAGCCCCGATGTGGGGTGCTGACCATGAGCTCCCCACCCCCGTGCGGGGCGCTGACCATGGAGCCCCCTATCCCCGTGCGGGGCGCTGACCAGGGAGCCCTCCACCCCCGTGCGGGGCGCTGACCATGGAGCCCCCTATCCCCGTGCGGGGCGCTGACCGGGGAGCCCCCTATCCCTGTGCGGAGTGCTGACCGGGGAGCCCCAGCCAGGCGGTCAGGGCAAGCGGAGTCATGTGTCCCGCGTCCTGCTATCCGAGCCTCCACTTGTGTGGTGACTGTGCTCAGCGAGCCCCTGGGGCTCATACGGGGCCAGGCATGGACGGGGCCTGTGCTGGCAGGGGCAGGGGCTGGGGTGGCTTGGGGTGTCGCTGGGACACGTCGGCCTCCAGCCGGACACTTGTCCAGAGTCTGCCCTGGGAGCCTAGGTCTCCTGGTGTCTAGCACGCGGGCTAGGGGGCTGTGTGAGCTCATGGGGCCCACAGATCTCAGGTGTCCGGTGCCCCGTGTGCAGCCTGCTCTGCGCCGAGCGCCCGGAGGGTCCTGCCGGAGAAGAGCCCGGGGAGACAGGCACTGCCCCCGGCCCTGGCGCCCCACACTCACGTCATTGAAATGCTTCGTGGTCTTCATGATGTAGGGGGTCCTTTCATTCTTCTCCAGTTTCATCCACCCTTGCCCGAAGAACTCCCTGTGGGAAGCGAGGAAACCGGGGCCGTGAGCGTGGCCTTGCTCAGCCCCTGCTCCGAGCTCTCCGCTCTTTGAAAGACCTTCACCTCTTGGGAAGGAACTTCCCGGGCTGGCTCTAGCTGGGTCGGGCCCGGCTCAGGGCCTCGTGGCCTCATCGTGAAATGGGAGGACGCTGGTGGCGAGCCTCTGCCTGGGCATCATCTGCCGTGGAGGGCAGAGTCCCCGATGGGGAGAACTCCCATCCCAGACTCACTGTGCAGAGGCTGGCGGGCCGCCTAGGGACGGAAGGGCACGGACCCGTAGGCCAGCCGTGTGTCCCGGGGAGCAGGACCACGCGGGAAGGCCACACGCCGCCGGGGCTCCAGGGAAGCGCTGCACTTGGCAGGGATGGTGCAGGACGCCGGCCGAGCGCCGCGGCGGGAGGGGAGCGGTTCTCTGCTGCTCGTCCCCGGAGGCCTGAGGAAGCACTGGGCTTCTCCTGCGGCCAAGTCCGCGAGGCCAACCCCCCGCCCCCCCGACAGCCCGCAGAAGTTTCCGGAAGCAGAGATCAAAGGCCCTACAGCAGGTCAGAACCTCAGACTACAGAGCTAATTTTGGGAAACTATTCATGGACGCTTGTCAGAAACTCGGAGAAACGCCCGTTACCAGGACGCTCCGTCAGCCTGACCCCACGGCCCGTCGCGGAGCACCGCGCGCTTGGTACAGGCGCTGACGTGGACCAGCGCCCACGGGCTGGGAGCCGAGGGAGGCGGCGCGGGTGCACCCCATTCCCGGGAGCACCGGGGGACTGGCTGCTGTCTGGGGCAAGCCCGCACACGCACACACGCGCAGGTGCACGCACACCCAACTCACACACACGCACACATGCTCCTTCTTACACACATGCTCTTCTTCTAGGGCTCCAGAACTGGAGAGCTAAGCGGAAGAAGCTTCCGGAAGAGCGCGTGTGTCTGTGTGCATGCGTGCGTGCACAACTCGCGGTCAGGGAAGAGGAACGTCCGGCATCCCTGTGGACACACGTGTCTGCTCCCCTGGGGACGCTCGTGGCTCTGCACGTGTAGCGCGGGTGCCCGGGAGGCCGCGAGGCCGGCTGCTGGGAGGGGCGGGGGAGGGCCCGTGCCCACTCACTCGTAAGGGATCTTCTTGAAGACGAGGTGGTCCAGCAGGGTCAGCTGCTCCGCGATCTCCAGGGCCGAGTGGTTCTCAAAGGGCTCTGCCTTCACGCCTCCGGCCTGAGGGGGCAAGTCCCGAGTCAGGGCCCCCGCTGTGGCCTGAGTTCTGGGGCGCGTGTGGGCCTGTGCTCGGTGACCGGCGCCCCGCGGCAAGGAGGCTGCTCGACCCGGCGTGACCGAGAGCACAGAGGACCGTGCCTGGCCCACGCCACCCGGCAGGAAACGGGCGCCTGGACCCAGAGCCCCGGCTGTGAGTCCCAGGCTCCCGGGGACCTGTCCCCCGCTAGCTCCATGACCTCCCCTGTGACGACTCATCAGCTGGGGTGGGCTCACAGGGTGCTGCCCTCCCGGGGCCCCGGAAGATGGCTGCCCTTCGTCTTGGGCTTCCCATGTTTCTGGCCCCCGGGGCCTCGTGGGCACCATCGTCATGGCTCTCCACAGCCCGGCGACCTGGCCAGGGCACAGCCGGGGGAAACACCTGCCAGAGGGCCCAGTCCCTGTGGCGGGGATTTGGTCAAAGGTGGACACGGGGGTCTAGTGTCCTTGCCACAGAAGGCGCTGTTGGCTCTGGGGGAGACAGAGGGGGCTGGAGAGAGAGCGGAAGGAGCCCCAGGGCTGGCGTTGGTGGGGGGCCTGTGTCCATGAGGGAGCGGTCAGAATCACCCTGACCTCAGGCGCCTGGGTGGCTCCATTGGTTAAGAAACGGCCTTCAGCTCAGGTCATGATCCCGGAGTCCCAGGATCAAGCCCCACATCAGGCTCCTTGCTCGGCGGGGAGCCTGCTTCTCCCTCTGACCCTCCCCCCGTCATGCTCTCTCTCTCTCACATAAATAAATAAAATCTTAAAAAAAAAAAAAGAGTCGGCTTGACCTCCAGCCTGGCCACATGGGACAGAGGGGCTAGTCTGCCTGGAGGCCGCTGGGCTGAGCCCCCGAGGCTGCCCTGCTCACAGGGGAATGGGATCCTACCAAGGGGGCCAGCCCCCTGTCCTAGATGGTCTGCGTCCCCCCTCCAGCAGTCCCTGAGGATCCTTGCTAGGTAGTGGACACAGAAGGCCAGAAAGCGGTCCTGGGCTTCAGGGAGCTCCAGCCCCAGGAAGGGAAGGCACAGGATGCAGGAAAGCAGAGGAAGGGTAACCACGCCATCCCCGGGTATAGTGACCCCAGCTAGAGATCTGGATACAGTGGCAGGGGGCACGATGCTGTCAGGGAGCGGGGACATAGGGACAGGAAGATCAAGGGCCACCAAGACACCTGGGGTAAGGACCCTCCTGGAGGGTCAAGGGCCCGTGGCTGGCCTCGGCCGGGAGAGGCCCACGGGGGCCAACCACAAGAAGGCGTGCTGGCAAGGGGAGGCAGGCAGCTTGCCCTGCTCCCTCGGGGTCACCCAGGAAACCAGGTGACGGGGGAGGAGAGGCCCTTGGGGCTGAGTCTCCCGGCGAGCGGCCCTCAGGCTCTCTGGTGAGGCCGCTGGAGCCCGTCCACACAGGATGTGGCCCCACGACACTTGGAGCCTGGGGAGCAGGTCCGGGCCGGAGGGCGGCTCCACTCGGTGGTGCTTTGTTCCACAAGAGCCTCAAGATGTTTGCCAGGGAACTCTCGTGCTCTCGAGGGCCAAACGTGGCGCTTGCCCCCTGCTGGGAAACTCTCCCCTGCGGGCAGGCGCCAGGAAGGAGCCCGGTGTCCCAGGCACAGCCGGCATCCCGCCCCGAGGGCCCAGGTGTGGCGTCCGCACACCAACACGGTTCCTGCGCTCCGGGAGGACGTGGGCCCGCTGCTCCCCGGGGGCAGCCTGGCCCAGGCTCAGGCCCCAGAGAGCTGGGAGGGGAGGGGACGGGAGCCGTGGGCCCAGACCCTGGAGTCCTCTGTCCTCACGCTGGGCACGGCCGCCACTGGAGCTCAGCCAGCCGGTGGGGGAAGTGAGACAGCCTGGGGCTGCGGGGGATCAGAACCCGCTGCCTTGGGCTTCCTTGGCCGCCATGCTGGCGGGGGCCCCCGGCTCTGGGGTGGCTTGCAGCAGCATGCTGGGGACACATCCTGACCCGGAGGAGGAGGTGTGCCCGCCAGGACCTGGGAGCACATCCCCCTCTGCCGCGTGCCCTGCTGCCGTGAGCTCACACGGCTCGTGGCAAGCCCGGTGCTCCCGGGGGCGCCCGCACAGGCGGACAGCGGCACCCCGACTCCTCGGGATGAGACGAGCTCTTGCTCTGGAGTTGGAACTGAGCCGGCTACAACCCCAGCTCGGACCCCGTGACCCTGGGGGGCGCGTCACCGCCCCAGACCCCGCCGCTTCATCCGGAGCTTGGGGATGGTGGTGTGGACCCCGGGGTCAGCACACAGGGGACAGCCCACCCACCCCAGCCGGACCCCGGACCCGCCTCCTCCAGGGACCGCGGAGCAGAGAACGAGCGGTGGGGGGTGGGGGGTGGGCGGTGAGCAGAGAATGAGGAAAAGACGGGCGGAGGTGTGACGGGTGGTATTTCCTCCCTCCAAAAAAGTGGTGCTGAAGGCCCACTCCCCGCTGCCTGGGAGCGCCACCTGGCTTGGAAACAGGGGCTCTGCAGATGTGCCCTCGTTAAGAGGGGGTCGTGTCCCAACCCAACAGGACCGTGTCCCTACAAGAGGGGGGAGCCTGGACGCAGGAAGAGACATGCTCAGGGAAGGTGATACGGACACACAGGGGTGAGGACAGCCTGGGAGGAGGAGGCGGAGAGCTGAGGTTCACGGCCCCACGCCGAGGGCTGCCCAGGGCTCCGGGAAGCTGCAAGGGGCCCCCGAGGTCACCGGCTGACTTCCACCCCCAGCCTCTGCAACTGGGAGAGGACCCGTGTCTGCAGCTCTGGGTCAGTGCGCCGCCCGGGGGACCCGTGCAGGAAGGGGCCGCGCGGTGAGCAGGGGCCCCCTCACCATCTGCGTGATCTCCTCCAGCGTGATCTGGCTGTCGCCCGGGTCCTCCTGGGTCAGAGTCCTAGGGGATGAGACAACACGATGAGCCCTGCGCAGCCGGGGCCCCCCCCACCTCGGCGGACCCCCGCAGGCCGCCCTGCCTCTGCTCTGCCCATGGCCCGCTGGTCACGGACACTTCCCTGATGGCCCGACCGTCAGGATTCGGCCCCCGGCCCTCCTGCCTGAGCGAGGCCTTGCCTGGGGCCCGCCAGCCCTTGTCTCCTGGGGTCGGGGAGGCTGTGTGTGCCCGTGGCCCCCGTGGCCCCAGGGTCAGGAGCCCGAGCGTGGGCTGATGTCTGAGCACGGGTGGGCCTCGGGCCAGTGCAGCGGGAATGACAGCGGGAGGGGGGGAGGAGCGCAGGCCTGGGCAGAGCGGGCTGGAGAGCCGTGGGGCCTTCTGGATGCAGGAGTAGAGGAGGCGCGAGGCCCAGAGATGGCCCGTGGGGGGGTCAGGCAGCGGCCAGCGAGGGCCACGGTGGGAGGTAGGGCAGACCCCAAGTCGGGCCACACAGCACGGTGGCCTGTGGGGGAGAGGGGGCGGCCATATAGGACGTGCACCCCCAGGAGGTGTTTTCAGGTAAGTGATGGCCAGTGAGAGTCAGGACAGGTAATGTGCAGCCCGAGGTGCCACGGCCGCCACAGCGAGGGCGCCATTCCAAGCAGGGCTGCCTGACGCCGGTCTACTGTCTTCGGGGAACCGGAGGTGGCGTCCGGGACAAGCCCCGGAGCTGACGGGACTCTGCGGCCTCCTGAGGGAGACAGACTGGGAGCCTGGAGGCCTGCTGTGTGTGCGGGTGTGCCTGGGGGTGGGGTGGGGGTGCCGAAGGGGAGGGGGCCTGGAAGGTCCCGGGGCACTGGGGTCTGGGTGTGACGGCCCGCGGAGGGGCCCTGGGGCGCTGGGGTCGGGGTCCGGGTCTGACGGCCCGCGGAGGGGCCCCGGGGCGCTGGGGTCGGGGTCCGGGTCTGATGGCCCGTGGAGGGGGAGCTGGGGGCCTGGGTCTGATGGCCCATGCAGAAAGCCTGGGGCGCTGGGGTCTGGGTCTGACGACCCACGCAGGGGCCCCGGGAAAGCAGCGCCGCAGACGCCCCCGAGCACCCGCAGGCCGGAGCGAGCCGCTGCCCTCTGCACAGCTCTGGGCAGGGGCGCCAGTGCTCCTTATCCGGGAGTGTCACATGCAGCCACGGGGGCCACGGACAGGACAGAAGCTGCGGGCCGTGCGGGGGGGGGCAGGCGTGGCTCCTGCCTCCAGCAGGTCAGGTCGGGGGACAGACCCACGGCCCGCCTGCTCGGGGGCCCTTCTGTGGAAACGGGGTGCATGCCCCCCCTCCTGCATCCCCTGGCAGCTCAGGGCTCCTTCTCCCCCTATCAGCTGTGCTCTGCTGGGCCGGGGCTGCCCAGACCTGATGATGTTGGCGGCAGCCTTCCTCTCCTGGGTCAGCAGCTCCGGGTCGTGCATGACCTCCTCCAGGAAGCCAATCACCTTGCATCTGAGCTCGTCGTTGGTCTCGAAGTCCTGTGGGGGAAGACGCGGCAGCGGCTCTGGCCCCTGTCCAGCCGCACGCAGGGGGCTGCCCGCCTCATGTCCCTCTGCCCTGGCCGTGTGGGTGGGCAGCAGGGGGCCTAGAAACCCTTAGGCGTGAACCTCTGGGCGAGACCCAGGGTCAGCCCGCGGCCAGCTGCGCCCCAGGGCCAGGATCCCGGGGGTGTGGACCTACTTGGCCCCCTGCTGCAGAGGTGCAGGGGCGCAGGCCCTGGGGACCTGGCATGTTCTGGGTGCCCTCCCGCTGCCCCGAGGCCGTCCTCCCGGCCATCCTGGCGGCAGCTACGGGGGCAGCGCGGGGCGGGGGCTCCCACCTGAGAGTGTTTGGAGACCCAGTGGCGGAGCACATTCAGGACGCGGTTGGTGGCTGCTCGGCGGATCACGAACTCCTTGTCCCCGTTCCTCTGGTCAGGGGGAAACCCTGCGGCACGGGGGCAGAGAGAATAGGAGGACGAGACATGGGGCTCGGTGCTCGTCTGGATCCAAGCCCCAGGCCCCGGTGAGCCGGGCGGCTGCAGCTGGGGTGGCTGCGGGCCGGGGGTCAGCGCTGGCCACGGCCCGAGCGGCGAGCCCTGAACACCAGGAAGGGGGCCGTTCCTGCGGCCGGGGTGGCCAGCCTGTGGCTGGGCTGAGCCCGCGGAGGGGCAGACCCCTTCCCACGTACCTGCGCTGGCCAGGGACATCCTCCGGTACTTCTCCTTGGTCGGGGTGCCCTCGTTGGCTCCCGCCGTGGCTATGGCAAAGGCAGAGGCCGCCGACAGGGCACTGCGCGTGCTGTCGAGTTCCCGACACGAGGTCATGACGACCCCGTTGTTGTAGGAAAAGAGGGGGAACTCTGTGGAGGGGATGGAACCGACCCTCAGCCTTCCCCCGGCTGCCAGAGAACCAGGGGTCCCCACACCGGAGCAGCCTCGAGACAGCCGGCCTGTCCTCACTGCCCCCCGGGGCACAGCGGGCAGAGGTGGGGGGGGCAGTGCCCGGATCATGTCCCTGGGGGGCATTACCGCCAGGGCGGTCTCGCGGTAGGGAAAGCCCCCGCCTCCCTCCGCCTTCTCCGCGGAGCTGCTCCAGGCTGTGGGAAGTCCCCGGCCAGCACCCAGTCCACCGCAGCTCTCCCTTCACCCCCAGGGGTTGGCCGGGTCTGGGCAGCTTGAGCGCAGGGTCAGAAGCATCCTTACATTCTTAGTCTGCGTGGGGCGAACCCGTAAGCAGTCCAGCACCTGACGGGCTCACAGGGCTGATGGGCGGGAGCAAGGCCTGGCTCGCTGTGTGGCCTCAGGGGCCTTAGTTACCGTCTCTGTGCAGTAAGGATGGTCGTACCTACTCTAAGCACGAGATGTCATGGTTAGGGAAGGGGACACGGCCACAAGTATGCGGCGTTGCATCGTGGAATGTCAGCGCTGAATACTGCTTAACTTTCAGCGGTAACGGCCATAGCCCCGCCTCTGGGGACCTGTGACATCCTCTCTGAGTCTCTGGATGCTGTCTGTCCTCAGGGAAGGTCGTTGTGTTTAAGCTGCAAGGAGCAAGCGCCTTCCTTCTCCAGCTCCAAGCTCAGTTCTGACCTTTGCAGCCGGTGGGTCTGAGAAGCCGTGGGTCCACGGCCCGGCGGCCCTGGGACCGAGGGGTCTCCCTGGGCGGCCTGCACGGTGGGTGAGTGCGTGTGCCGAGGCAGGAGGGGCTGTGCTGGGAGGTGAGGGGGAGCGAGGGCTTGCGTGGGGACTCGAGGCCCCTCCAGGTCAGGAATGAGGCGTGGGCGGGGCTGTCACCGCCCGTCAGGGCCTCCCCCCTCGGTCCCTAACTGGGGACCACTGGAAGTGCCACTGACCCCTGAACGGGTCCCCGTGAACGAGTCCCCACCCCCGCTGGCCCTACCACCTGGAGTCGGGGTGACCGTGCTCGGAGGAGCAGCCCGCGGGCTGTGAGGCTCGGCGGTGGCCTTGCGCACAGGGTCCCGCGTCCCTTGCCGCCCTCAGGGAGACTGCCCCTACCCCCGCGGGGGCCTCCTGTGTCCTCCCGGAATTCATCTGTAATGTCCGAGGGCTGAGCGGTACCTGAAGAATTTTTGCTTTTGAGCGACTTTGGCGTCGTGGGCGATTTGGTCGGTGACGCCTCGGCGTCCCCGTCGTCACTCTGGTCTCGGTCGTTGTCGGACTCTTCCCTCACTGAGACCTCGGAGCCTGGGGAGAGAAGAAAGAGTGTCACGTGTCTTCACGAGTCACCGCTGGAAGTTCAGGCGCACAACTGACCGACGCGGACCACAGCGGGTTCGGGGGTGCCGGCCGGAGGGGGCGCGGCCGCTGTCCGGGCCCTGGGAGCTGCGGGGCCCTTCCTGCGCCAGCGGGGCTGCGGACTGTCCCAGACGGCTCTTCCTCCCCGGGCTTCTCTGACCCTCACGGGCACCGCTGGGGACGCGTTCGGAGGCGAGTGCTCACTCGGGGGTCTGGAGTGGAGCTGCACACTGCTGGCGCGTCCCCGGGGACGCCCGTGTGGCTGGCCACAGAGCACTCTCAGCGGCAGGGAGCTGTGCCCCAGCCCCCTGCGTGTGCATGCGTGTGCATGCGTGTATGCGCGCGTGTGAATGTCAGTGCACACGTGTCTACGCGCGCACACGTGTGAGAATGTGAGTACACGTGCCTGTGTGTGCACGTGTGAGACTGCACGTGTCTGTGTGTGAGAACATGTGCATGTGTCTGCGTGTGAGAACGTGTGCACGTGTCTGCGTGTGCATGCGTGTGAGAATGTGCGCACGTGTGTCTGCGTGTGCCTGCGTGTGAGATCGTGTGCACGTGTCTGCGTGTGCACCTGTGTGGATGTGAGTGCACGTGTGTCTATGTGCAAACACGTGTGAGAATGTGAGTGCACGTGCTTGTGTGTGCACGTGAGACCGTGTGCATGTGTGTCTGCGGGTGAGATCGTGTGCACGTGTGCATGCGTGTGCATGCGTGAGAACGTGTGCACGTGTGTCTGCGTTTGAGATCGTGTGCACGTGCGCATGCGTGTGAGATCGTGTGCACGTGTGTCTGCGTGTGAGAACGTGTGCACGTGTGTCTGCGCGTGAGACCGTGTGCATGTGTGTCTGCGTTTGAGATCGTGTGCACGTGTGCATGCGTGTGCATGCGTGTGAGATCGTGTGCACGTGTGTCTGCGCGTGCACGCGTGTGGATGTGAGTGCACGTTCGTGTGCATGCACAGCGCTCAGGGGAACATCTGGGCCTGCTTCGGGCCTGGGGTCCCACACTTCTGGGCCCGGTCACAAGTGTCCGGTCTGGGCAACAACTTACCGTCTCCCTAACCTCAGGAGAAATGGACACACTTGGGAGAAAAGCGATGAATTCTGCTAAAGTGAGAGCTTGGTCAAAAGCTCTTGACCTCTCTGGTCCTCAGTTTCCCTAAATGGAAAGTGAGTGAAATCACACGTGACCGTTTTGAGACCCAGATGGCCTTCTCTTTAGAAACGGATGCGCATACACGCACACGCACGGTTTGTGCACGATCAGACGAGCTCAGGGGCTCCTCCGCCACTGGTTGGGAGCCCGTTATGGGATGACTTTTAGGGCTGAGTCGTGGTCAGTTTCGGAATGTGCCCGGCCTGCACTCGCTGTGGGCTTAGGGCACAGGCTCCCGACTTCGGCCCTGCAGGCTGGTATCTGGGGCTCTCTGGCCGGCCGTCCCTTGGCTACAGCCTCTTAGGCGCACACCTCACACATGTCACCGTTCAATGTCACCATTGACAGTGCTCACTGGGCTTCCCTCCCTTTCTCTCGACGCACAGAGAACACATCCGGACCATCTTCAGCGTCTTTCTCCGAGGCCTCCGCCTTAAGGCCTGGGGTTCCAAGCAGCCCAGCAGGGTGTGTGTGTGTGTGTGAGACCAAGACAGTGCCCAGGGCACTCAGGACATGTCCCGAGCTAAGACAGAGAGCCAGACCAGCTGTCCGAGGAGGTGTCCTTCCAGAAATGGTCAGGAGGGCGCTGAGAGTGGGGGCCGGCGCGGGCCGTCCTGCTCTCTGCTGCCCCCCCCCCCACTGTTCCAGCCACCTGCTTCTCACACAGCACTCTTCCCTGCTTTGGTCCTGTCCGCCCCATCGTGCTCCCTTCCTTCTGGTGAAAATCTGAGCCCCCCGAAACCTTCTCTGACTCTGTGGATGGCGTCCCCCAAGCCCCCTCCCCCGGGGCCCCGCGAATACCCCTGGAACACAGTGCACGTCCCCGTGTGCACCGTGAGTCCCAGGGTGCGGGAGCTACGCCTGCCGACCTCTCCCAGGACCTGCCCCGCAGCTGGACGGGCCAGGGACACAGGACGAGGCCGCCCGACCACGGAGCCGCACAGCGGACGCCCGGGGGGTCTCTGCCTGCCTCTCTCGTACGTGTGTGGCCAGCACCCGCTGGCCGGGACCCCCAAGCCCCTCCCGCCCCGGGGGAGACTGCCGGGGCCGGGGCCGAGGGGTGGCTCGGCCGCACGTCCACTCACTCTGCTTGCTGAGGGCCGTGGGCTCCTCGGGCTTCTCGGCGGCGGCGTCACTGTCGTCCGGAACCTTGCCGGGGAAGCTGCTGGACACGTAGAGCTTGCTGGTGTCCAGCGTGGCCTTGCCGAAGGGGGACACGGCCGCGTAGAGGTTGGTGTAGCCGTTGGGGCTGCAGCTGAGGGCGGCCAGGTCCAGGGCCTTGCCGCCCGTGATGATCGGGGTGTTCAGGGACAGCTTCCGCCGGCGGCTGGGGGACGACGTCTTGGTGATGGACAGCGGCGGGGGCGAGGAGAACTTGCGAGTGGCGCGCGGGGACTTGGGGGGGTCGCCGTACAGAAGCTTGTTGCCCTGGCCACTGGCGAACAAGAGCTCCAGTGACCTGCGGCGCGGACGGGACGGCGACCAGGGGTCAGCGTGGGCCTGGCTGCCTTCCCAGGCCTGGGGTCCCCTGTCTCAGGGGGCCCGGGGGGCAGGACACAGGGGCCCCGGGCACCTCGCGTCCGCACCCCCCCTGCACCGCTCGGCCGAGCACATCGTCGCAGGGCACACCCCGGGGCGCAGGGGTCCCCAGGGAGCCAGGGTGCGCACACACGGTGCCCCCGGCGGGGGACAGCCTCACCCTTCAGGGACGGGATAGCAGCGCCGCCTCAGAAGGCCAGGCCGACCCCACACACATTCCCGAGTCACGTTACCGGATCTAAACCCCTCGAGCTCCCACACCCAGGGCCAACGGGAGCGGGGGCGCCAGCCCCCCTCGGCCCCGTGAGCTCACGAAGCTCGGAGCTGGGCTCTGCCCACGCACAATGCCCCAGGTCCGAGCCGAGTCCGGCACTGCGCAGGCCCCTCCACCAACAGGCCTGTGCCCTTAGCCTAAAACTTCCCAAGGTCGCTTTTGGGGGACGCAGCCTTGGGAAATATCCCTGGTGCTTTTGCTACTTTTGCAAGGAAAAGCCTTCCTCTTCCCACTCCGGCTGCGTGTGTCCTTTGGCTCAATGCCCTAAGAAGTGAAGCCCGTTAAAGTGATGCTCTTGGGACCCTGGTGCCTGGACCGGTCCTCTGAGCAGGTGCCGTAAGGGGCCGGCGGCCGGTGAGATGACGTGGCCCGTGGCCGGAGCTCTGCACCTGCCCGTGTCCCACCTTGTGGTCTGGGCAGGGCCGCGGGCCTCCACGGCAGCGGCAGGCTGTGTGCGCAGGAGCCTGATGGCCCCCATACGCCCTGACCCCAGCCGCGCACAGGTCCTGAGGGGGTCTACGAACAGGGAGCCCGAGGCTCAGAGACGGGAGTGGGGGCAAGCCCGCGGCAGAGAGCAGCACGTGGGGCCTCCCGGCCGTCCTGGTCTACCTTCCCTCCTCCCGCTGGGGCCCCCCTCTCAGGGCCAGGCTGCAGGCGGAGGGCACGCACGCAGTCACACATGGAAGGGCTCTCATGGGTGCAATGTGTCTGCCCTGGGGTCCGCACGGGACAGACCCTGGGCCCCCAGGGATGGTCTCCTTAGTGTGCATGTGGGAGCCCAGGCTGGATGGGGTGGCTGGTCTAGCTCTCTCGGGTTGGGAAGATTCCAGAAGTTCAGAGCAGAGACCCGAGACCTGCCCGGAGGAGGCCAGAGCAGGTCACAGGGAGGGCCGGTGTGGGCAGGCCGAGGGGCTGGGGCCTGGGGCCAGCACTCTGGTCGCCTGGCTGTGTGGCAGGAGAGATGCGGGGAAGGGAGAGGGGGGTTAGAGCCCCCAGGCCTCCTGACCGCTTCTCCTGTCCTGGGCCCTCATTTGAGACCAGCTTGGCCTCCCAGCGGCCCTGGGAAGCTGGTGGCACACAGCAGCTTTGCCCCCAGCCTCACCCCAGGTGTGGGGGTCTTCACGGGGCTCTGAGGCTCAGGAAGGCCCGGCCACCGCTCAGGTCAGAAAGGGAAGTCAGCTGCTGGTCCCCCCCATTCCCAGAGCACTGAGGACCCTCGGGGGCTTGGATCTGGTCCCGAACAGGGCCAGCCACCGGGCAGCCCCGGACGTGGCCTCCTGTCCCTGCGCCGCACGCGGGTTGTTGGCTGGCTTCCCCGTGCATCTCTGCGGGGCTGCAGCCCCACGGGGGGTCAGTCCCCGCCCGGCCTCACTCGTGCTGCTCTCTCCCGGGGAACTGGCTGGTGAGAGGGGGTGAGGGCTTCTGCTGCACCCCGAGCCTGGGGGCCCAGCAGCTGGACGGACCCTGTGGCTCCGAGGCCGGCTCTCTGGAGTCCCAGGCCTCCGCCACACCAGCCCGGACCCTGTGATGGGGGCTGTGCCTGCCCTTCGAGTTCTCACCTGGCAGGGACCCAGGGCTCGCGGTGACCCGCCGGGCCCCTCGAGGCTCGGCCCGAGCTGGGGGTGGGCAGTTGCACGGCGGATGGAGCAGGGAAGCAAGGAGGACAGGAGGAAAAGGAGAGTGAGGGCCGCCGCCACCCCTGCTGCTGCACCAACTCGCAGACGCGGCCACCGGTGCCCATGGGCAGCGCGGGGCCCCGGCTCAGGCCCCCACTCTGGCCTGGGCGCCTGGAGGCCTAGGGGTGAGTCTCCCGGCCCCGCTGGGTCCCGGCCGGCCTGGGACCGCGCTGCGGCGCTGGGGGCGGAAGGCGGCCTGCTTCCTACATGCACACGGGCCCACGTGTGCCCAGCGGGCTCCCCCTCTCTGCACAGCAGGCGGGCTCCTGGCAGGGAAGGGCTGAAGGTCTCAGCCTCGCTTTGTGTCCTTCCGCCCACCCCCCCTCTCCCCTTCTCTCTGAAACGGGAAGGCGAGGAAGCCCTGCGCTTTGGGGAGAGCCTCGTGCACCCTCAAGACGCCAGCCCACCCCGAGTGCCTGCAGGCAGAGGGAAAAACCGCGGGGCCTGGGCTGCTCAGCCCCCCGCCCCTGTGCAAGGGCAGGCTGGTTCCCCGGGAGCCCGCACCCCCCGCCCCCCGGCCGGCCGGGCCGCGCACCTGGCGGGGATGGCGCTGATGGGCTTCCTGTAGATGGTGATGAGCTTGTCGAGCACCACGACGGCGGTGGTGAAGACGCGGTAGGAGTGCAGGAAGGTGTTGAGGAAGTCGATGCTCAGGAAGCGCAGGTCCGTCAGCCGCTCGAGCAGCCGGCCCACGCTGGCGTAGCGGATCTGCAGCACTTTGCAGGAATTCATGGTCTTGCTGAAGCGGATGTCCACGTCGTCGCAGTACAGGGAGGCGTCGGACCTGCGGACGGAGGGAGGGCCACGGGCAGAGGGCGGTCTGCACCGGTGAGCCCGCGGCCGGCTCCCGGGCTGTCACACGGTCCCCGACGCGCCACGGCGGTCGCACGGACGGGCGGGCTTGCCTGGGGTCCCGGAAAGGTGGGAGGGTGACCCCCAGCAGGAACGGGACGCCAGGACGCCGGCTCTAGCTCTCAGAAACACGTGCCTGCTGGAAAACGCCTGGGGATTCTGGACAGAAGGTCACAATCATACACACAGCGTGCTGCGGGGTTCCCAAGACAAGCGCGAGATGCGTCTGTAAGCGTTCCTGCCCCGCTGTTCCCTGCGCCCCACGGTGGAGGCGACCCGGGGTCCTCACGGGGTCCGCCCGCGGCTGACGGCACAGCCCGGCGGGGTGTGTCGGCGTGGGGCGCGTGGCTCGGGGGGACAGGGCGCCGCGTGCGGGGAAGGGCCCAGCGCCGCGGGTCTCCAGGACACGTCAAGCCAGGGGATCCGGGGGCAGAGCCCGCACACGGCGGGACTGGGTTTCTATGGCACGTCCCAAGCAGCCAGACGGGGAGAGCAGGCCGCCGGCCGCCGGGCACAAGGCACGGACCACTAACCCGCGTGGGCCTTGGGGGGTGACGGAAACATGAGGCCATCAGGTGGCGGTGAGGCAGTGACGCGCTAAAATCCTAAACTGCCCACTTTGAAATACCGAGTCTTACGTTACACGGATTCTGTGTCAGGAAAAGCTAAGCAGAAGCAAAGAAGCTACGAGGGGAATTCCTAGGGGAAGTGGAAGCCAGTGGACCCTGGTGGTGTCTCTGGGGCATCGACTGCTTCTGGATACAGAGCCCCTCGGGTTCCCATTGGGAAGGGCAAGGCCCAGGCCCCGCGAGGGGGGAGGGTGCTGGAGGGAGAGCCCCACAGACAGCTGAGGCCCTGTGCGGAGGCCTCGGACAATCTACCCACTGGGGGAGGGGGATGGGAGTGTCCTGGGTGAGCCCTGGCTCCGGGGGAAGGGCACCTGGCACAGAGGCTCCTGAGGACATCCCTTTGCTCTCTGCGAGGTCTGGGCATACAAGCACATACCACGTCATGGCCTGGGACCCCCAAGTGCTATGAAGAGTGGCCCCAGGCTGTGGGACCCCCAGGGAACGGCACCGCCAGGCTCTGTAAGATCTTCACGGATAAATCCCTCTGGAAAATGAGCTCACGAATCAAAATTAAGAGCTATGTGAGGCATCAAGCTCCGTGAGCAAGAGTGAGCTGGGCTCGGTCCCCAGCAATCTCATGTTTCCTGACGACCCTACTGCCTTCTCTCACCTCTGAGTTTTCCCACTAGCCAGCAACCCACAGCTGTCCTCCCTCCCGGCCCGAATGAGGCCGGCTTGCCCTGGCCGTGGGTGAGGACCCTCCAGGCTGGGCAGGGCATGAGGCGCCTGCCCAGCATCTCCATGCCTTCATCCTGCTGGCCTCCACAGGGGTCAGGCCCCCTTAAGTCCCCTTGGCTGCCTGATAAGGTACAAGGGCCGGTCTTCAGCCGGCAGCAGCTCGCTGGACCTCAATATTCGACTGAGTAAAACGCTCAGGGCTGGTCCGGCGTCCTGGGCCTTCCAGAGTCCTGCGTCCCTGGCCAGGGTGATTTCTGGTGGGAACGCCATCCCAGCAGGAACAACCCGGCTCCTCTGGGGCCTTCTGCGTTGGATCTGGTAGCGGGACGCCTCCATCCTCTGGGGCAGATGTCGGGGCAGCTGACCCAGCCACGCAGGTCTGAGGCCTCCCCTGGCATGGCTGGGGCCGGGACCCCGACCGCTGTCCACACGCAGTGCCCCCGGACGCTGAGACCCCCAGGAGGGGCACCCTTCCGCTGTCTTGGCAGCTGCGGACGTGGTCGATCTCTGAATCACGGTTTCCGTGTTGGACGCGGTGCTTGCTCCCAGCGGTGCCCTTAGCCCCCTGGGGCGTCGGCTCAGGCTGCCTTCCTTGGGCCGCCTTTGCCCTTTCTCCGCACTCATGGGCAGCCATACTTCCCTACGCAGACAGTCCTGCGTCCCTCGTGGGACGCGACTCAGACGCAGGAACGAACAAAGGACAGACCCGGAAATCTATCAAACTGAGCTTCCGGGGAAAATCCCCTAAAGACACAGGATTTCAGCTCAGACAGGCTGTCGCGGCAAGAACCGGCGTCGCTCGTGGTCGGTGAGGAATGCGAGGCTTGGAGTCAGGATGCACGGCTTGGAAGGACACCCGTCACCCCGTGTCCCTGCTCTGTGACACGGAGACAGTACGGCCCACCGCACGAGGCTTCAGCAAATATTTAACAAAGGGAGCGGCCTCCGGGACCAGCGCGGGTCGTGATGAAGTCACGGGCTCTTCTGGGGGTCTCCCGCCCCGGGGTGCCGATGCTGCCCTTCCAGGGCCCTCTCTGGACACACTCCGGGGACTCGAAGTATTCCTGGGAAAGCAAACCACCTTCGTGGAGCGCCATCGGTGAGCAGGAGTCCCTCTCCGGAGGAGGAAAGCGCCCTGAGCCCGTGAGGACCTTCCTGAAGACAGATGGAACCACCCCTTCTGGGGAGACTGTTGCACGACACAGACGTGTCACAAAACCTAGGCTTCTGGGTCCGATGGGACTCAGGAAACTACATGATCACCTGTGACCACAAAGGTTCCCTGGACGCCGAGGACAAGGTCGTGGCGTCAAAGGGGCCAGTGGCCTGGGCCAGCAGAGGGGACGCCCCCCACACGCCCGAGAACGGTCCCGGCCCGGCAGGCAGCAGCAGTGGGGCACGGCTGGCGAGGGAAAACGGAAGCCCCACGGGGGACGCAGAGAGGGACCGGCGCGGCGCCAGCACTCTCCAGAGGAGGGAGACGGGCACGCGGGATGAGCGGGAGAAGGTGGCAGGAGACCTGTCTGCAGGTGGGCAGACGGGGCGCTCCTGGTTGTTGGAGCCCAGCCCACGGCTGAGGGGCCCCCGTGCAGCAGTCTGCTCCATCCAGGGGTGTAGACACCTCCTGTGCCCCAGCGTGTCCAGCCTGCGCCCCTCTGGCAGCCGTGTGCTTCCAGCACCTTCTCTCCAGGCTCTTTCTGCATCTGGATGGGTAGCGAAGGCTGGACACACTGCCCGTCCCCCTCCTCTCTGTTCGGAACTGGCCGCCTCTGTCGGTCACAGGGCCGCTCTCCACTTACAAAATCACGCAGGGAAGACGGGAGCGTGTGCCGCCGGGACCCCCGTGCCGAGGACCCCCTGCGGGCCAGCCTGAGGGTAGTCTGCCGCGGGCTCCGGATCGTGTGCAGCCCCGTGGGAATGAAGCCAGCACTGCCTGGAGGTTTGCTTGGCGTGGCTTCTCTTTCCACTCTGGTCTGCACTTCGGGATGAAAGTGGCCAGCGTGTCCCGTGTGCAGGCGTGGCTGAGCAGCTGTGGTTCCAGGGAGGGCGCTCCCCCGAGGCCACGTGCTGGGGCCGCTGTGGTGCCCTAGAGTCCAAGGCCGGTGCAGCGAGGGTCCTCGGCTCTCTGCATGGCTGCGGACCCGCGTCTCGCCCGTGTGCACACACCAGAGCGCCCGGATGCCCTGTGCTGGGGGGCAGCACGGGTGTAGGTACCGTCCCCTGCCCACTGGCCGTCCAGCCAGGCCCTGGGTGGCCACGTGCTCCCCGTCAGAGTGGCCGCAGAGCAGGCCCTAACTCTGCCCGTCGCGTTACCCTCATCCGACTCCTACCCTCCTCCGCCCCGTTGTCCATGATGCAGGCCGTGTAAGAAACCCCAAGCGGTGCTGGGAGAACCAAAGCAGCCCACGAGCAGGACCGAAGAGGGAGCCCGCAGCGTGGGGGACACGCGGACACACACGACCTTGGCGGCGCGTACGAGAGCTGAACGCAGAGGATGGGAGTGCCCATCGCGTGTGTCCGAGGCATGGGGGACACTCAGCGCTCATGCCCAGCGACACCCCGCCGGCCCCTTACCCTCTGCCTGGGGCGGGCACACCTGTGGGACAGCGCGGCCGAGACAGCTCGCGTGCGGTCGGCCCCGGGGCAGGCCTCCCGCCGGTCCTCGCATCGCACCCACGGGTGGGGAAGGCGGCTGGTCCGGTGATGCAGGGTGACGCCCGCTCCAGCCGGCCGCTGGCGGTCTCCGTCCCCGGCTCCTCACGCACGTTCGGAACCGACCCCCAGACTGCGCATCAGCTCCTTGGGGGGCTGGGAGCCCTCCTGTTCCCGGACCTTCATCTGGGCGGGCGGGTCTGCGGCTGAACGTGGAGGCCGCTCGCCTCCCCCGAGACGCTGCGCTGTGCCGGTCCTGCTGCCCCGCGGGGCTGATTATCACCCGACACGCGTGTGCTTTCCCGCCCCTGCACTCCGTTCCCGCTGCTCCCTCTCCCTGGAGCACCCTTCCCGGTCTTCATCCTCACGGTCGGCTCTGGTGGCCCCTCTCTGCGGTGTCCCCCCTCCACGCCAGGGGCCGTCGCCACTCGCCGCTGGACCCCTCACACCCACGAGCGTTTCCCTCACTAACGGGTCGGGGAGCACGAGACCAGGCCTGATCGCCGGTGCTCCGACGCCCTCACGGGACGGGACCCGCGCCGGCCGCTGCTGCCTGGGCCCTGACACGTCCCCTCCACTCTGTCTCTGTCATAGTTTAAAACTCGCTGTTCTTGCTTCGCAGGTGACACTCGGCTCACTCTTGCTGCCTCGACAACGCGTCCTCGACAGAACGTGGGCGGGCGCCCAGCACACGCTTAACCATGATTCCGCGTGTGACTGTCCTTTCTCATTAAAACAAACCCGCCCTGGCCTTGCTGCATCCAAGGATGACGGGGAGCCCTCGGCGGGGCTGGGCCGCTGAGAGAATTCAGCCGGGTTCGTGCTCCTGCCGCCCGGGCTCCGGCCAGCACCGTCGGCTCGGGGACACGGGCTCAGGAGGCGCCTGGTGACCCGGACTTTGCGCCAGGCGCCGCCCGAATGGGTCATGTGAGGCGCTGGCCCTGACTGCAGGGAAGGCTGTGCTTTGTGGGGAAACTGAGACCACAAGCGTGACCTCCTCCTGCCCCCGAACAGGAAAACACACCCAGGAGGTTGGCAGGGGGCGTCAGCCTCTCCCGCTCAGGAGTGAGGAGTCCGAGCTCGGAAACACAAGGGACTCGTCCTCCATCGCACGCGGAGGGAGCCGGGGACCTGGGGATGGGCAGACGGCAGGCGAGGTGGGGAGCGCGCCGCAGGGGAGCAGCAGCCCCGGGGCCTCCCAGGAGCTCCAGCCACGTGCTCTGTGGATGCCCCCCCTCACCCCTGCGCTCGCTCACACAAAGTCTGTGGCCCTGGGGCCTGTGTTTCTGAAACACCCTCATTTTGTAATTAGGAAAAAAACTAGTTACTAAAATGAGTGCATCAAGTTTCACTCCTGTTACTGCTTCAACGGCTGACCCCAAAATCCA
>PITA01021854.1:0-31718 GCA_004023965.1 Spilogale gracilis | reverse complement strand
TTCTCCTCCTCCTCCTCCTCCTCCTCCTCCTCCTCCTCCTCTTCTTCTTCTTCTTCTTCTTCTTCTTCTTCTTCTTCTTCTCCTTCTTCTTCTTCTTCTTCTTCTTCTTTTTTTCCTTTTTCTTTTTCTAGTCTGGGGTGGAAGTGGAGTGGCAGAAAGGATAATCCTGCCTGGATGTAACTTGGTGCTAGACAGGAGATCTTGATATCAGTCCAGTATGGGATTTTCAATATACCTCAATCCCCCTTTCATCATTTCTGAGACTCATAGAAGCATTCCACTTCTTGTAAAAAGTCATCTTCTCACTAAAAACCTATATTCTGGGAATCACTGTCATGAATAAAGATCATGGCCAAAGTTCAAATAAGATGTAGAAAGGATTTATTTGGTCTCATGACAAAAAGCAAGAGGTCAAATACCCATAGACATTTGTCTTCTCTAAAATATTCCAATAATAGGCTTTCACTCTCACACCTAACACAAACTGATCAATAATCATAACACTTTAAAATCATAACAAAGACACTTAGTTCTTAAGATTTATTTATTTCTTTCTAATCTCTTAAAACTTAATTCTAACTTCTTAATTGAAAAGATTTCACAGTAAAATTTATTTCTTAATCTCTTAATCAAAATTTGACAGTAAAAAGAACAGATAAATTATAAATTTAAGCATCATCATAAAATGAAATGGGTGGACAAAGAGAGGAAAAGTTCCTATCTCCTTAATGCAGTTTCTCCTGTAAAGAATATGTTACTTGTGATTTGTTTTCAAAACATTGCACCTATACGATCTTCTCAACAAATCTTCTGCATAAAATAATTAGAGTATAATGGTTATTATATCAGTTAAAGGAAAATATAGTTTCCCATTATTTGCACTTTTTATTTAGCACCAAATAAAATCGTTCTCTGTGTAAGTATGAATGCATAAGTCATGCCGGTGCAGCATTTGATAAACCATACACAGAAAATAAAAGTCATAAACATCTCTTACTCTTTTCTACAGAAGATGAGGTACATATCATTGGGAAAGAAAGGTCCAGAATTTTCATTCTGGTGATTTGTGTGACAAAAGTAATGGTAAAAGATAAAAATCTCCTTGGAGGCAGAAAAGAGATGGAATTTGTGGTGTTTCCTGGGACATACTAGGAGAGCTGCTCGTGCACACAGTAGAGAGTAAGACCCAAACAGCCTCAGTTTTCTCATGACTAATTACCCACTTGGTTGCGGCCAAGTATGTCATTACCTGATGGGACCTGACACTTGGTGGCTTCCCTGGACCACACTCTTGTGGAGGGCCAACCACAAGTCAGTTTTGTGATTTAAAAATGATCACATAAAATATCAAACATATCAGCCATAGAAAGTAAATATCAGTTTATTTTTAACAGATGAATGAACTGCTTGAATCATAATTCTAAAAAAAAATCCACCGGGGTGAGGGGCAGCATAAAATGCATTTTATAAATTTAAAGGTTACATATTCAGTCCTGTTAATTGTACTTTTTGAGATAGGTGCTCATAGATGGCCACAAACCTCAGAACTTCAAGAAGAAAATTGAGATGTCTTAGATTTTATAAAATTATGGATGCACTTAGATAAAATTTCATATGTAGGATTTTACCCTAAGGTAGGAGTCAGCAATCTTTCTGTAAAGGGCCAGCAAGTAATATTTCAGGCTTTGAGGGCCCTATGGTTTCTGTCTCGGCCATTGCAGCAGACCAAATATAAACGGATGAGCATGGATGGGTTCTGAGAAAATGTTATTTACAAAAACAGGAAGCAAGCCAGAGTTTGCCAACCTCTGTCCCAAGGAATTAAGCAGAGTTAGCAAGAGTTATTATACAGCTATTCTGAAAACATGTTATTTATAGAAACCAAGGATTTGACACAACCAAAATGCCTAATATAATGGAAATTAATAAAGTGATTATTGCAAATCCACATAATGGGATAATACCTGTATCTTTAAATTTTGTACTATTAGGTGATTTGAGTGGAATATAATATCACACCTGTAATTGTGATCCTAATGTTATGATATATAGGAATATTCAATATGAAAATTGTAAGGAAATATATAAAATATTGACAATATTTTTTGCTTTACCATTTTCCCTTTTATTCAAAATCTCTACAATTAGTCAATATTACCTCTGTGGTCAGAAACATACACTTAATTAAAGGCAAATCTAATACAATTTAAATTTAATCAAAATGTAACTAAAGTATTCACTTAGCTGATTATTGTAGTGCACTAAAAACGAGGAGCGGGGAAAACCCAAACAGTGATGTGGATTTAATTGAAATATATGACAGCAAACTTGAGTAAATAGGAAAAAGGAAAAAAAAACAAATTAATGTATAGAAAGTCCTAATGTGATAAGGTGGTCACCTTTCCAAAAATTAATCTTTAAATTTAATGTAATACCAGTAAAAGTTATAACTTGTCTTATTGCAACTCAACAAAGAGCCAAGAGCCAAGATGATTTTACAAGGAAGAACAAGACCATCTTTTCATCTTGTGAGATATTAAAAATTACCAGAAAGTAAGTATAATGAAGAAAGGATGATAATGATGCATGGCTAGGCTAATCGATAGCACAGGTCTATAGAAAACTTGCCATAAGGGGTTAGATCATCAATCCCAATGTTGCATTTTATATGAGCCTTGTGCTTTCAGAAAGCAGTGATGGTTAATAATTCCCCCACCCACTCTTTTTGTTCTCTAGAATTCCTCCCACACCTTTGAGTTCTAGAAAATGGCAAACTTGAAAACATGCCCTTCCTTGCATATCCTTAAGTAAGATCCTCTGTATCCATCCTCATGATTCCCTAGACTTGCAGATGATTCTAGTCCAGCCACCTTGATGATACTCCAAGTGCAACATCCTTCACTTTGAGATGCTTCTCATTAGTTTTCTTCCAACTACTATATATAGCTTTATAGAATAAAATTATTTCCTTATTTTTTCAGTACATTTTGTCTTTCAAAAAAATCAAATGGGGGCGCCTGGGTGGCTCAGTTGGTTAAGCGACTGCCTTTGGTTCAGGTCATGATCCCGGAGACCCGGGATCGAGTCCCACATCGGGCTCCCTGCTCGTCGGGAAGCCTGCTTCTCCCTCTCTCACTCCCCCCTGCTTGTGTTCCCTCTCTGGCTGTGTTTCTCTCTGTCAAATAAATAAAAACTTAAAAAAATTTTAAAAAAAATCAAATGAGAAAATATGTACTCTTCGGGGCGCCTGCATGGCTCAGTTGTTAAGTGTCTGCCTTTGGCTCAGGTCATGATTTCAAGGTCCTGGGATCGAGTCCCTTATCAGGCTCCCTGCTCCATGGGAAGCCTGCTTCTCCCTCTCTCACTCCCTCTGCTTGTGTTCCCTCTGTAGCTTTGTTTCTTTCTGGCAAATAAATAAATAAAATCTTAAAAAAAAAAAAAAAAGAAAAGAAAAGAAAGGATGTACCCTTCAACATAGGAGCTTAGAAAACTGATTACCCAAAATATAAAAATACATAAATAAATCCCCCCCCAAAAATATAAAACAATGGCTATTATGAAATTACCCTAAGTCTCAAAATCGGCTTAGCTCCTGCAGTCTTGACATTGAGGATGAGCAATTCCACTTGTTCCTCTTTCTGGGGCCTCAGAAATGATAAACCTAGGTGATTCCTAGTTTTCCTGAAACCTAAACACAACACAGGACTTTTGTAAAAAATAAATTTTCCATGACGAATAAAAACAGACAAACAAACAAAAAAACCTGGTTACCCTTTGTAAATCAAGAAAAAAAGAAGAATCTCTTCTCCACAACATGGAATATATTTATGGACATACATTTATTAATGTCTATACGTGTAAGTATATAACATAAAAACTAAACTTCAGGAAAAAATATAGGAGAGTATCGTTACTGCTTCAAGGTAGGAAAAGATTTCCTTAATACACAAAAATGTACACTGAAAAGGAAAAGAGTAATAAATGTGAGTATATCAAAACTAAAAACATGTACCTCAAGAAACAATTGAAAAAATGAAAAGCATTGAATACAATGGGATAGGAAATGTGCAGTGGAGTTTGTTACATGGTTTCCTATAGTTATTTTATGTCAAAATTATTTTGTAATAAAAACGATTAAGTTTGAGATTTAATCTTGAGTAATCTTCAGCTCTGGAGTGGAATATTTCAAACCATTGAGAACTCGCATCAATTAGTCATCAGCCCTGTCCCAGATCAAACAGTGTCCAGGCTGAATTACAATCCTGGTGTTTTAGTAGCCTAATTTTAAATCTTGTTTAAACATAATCCTGAGGGAGAGACAATAGTCTGAATTACCATCCCCTTGTACTGGTGATAGGACGTATTTTCTCAGCCCCTTCCCAACTCCCAGAGCCCCTGGTGTTTTATCCTCGGTCTGGTCCAACCCCTGCCAGTGCAGAGTCTGGACAATTACCCTGGTCATCTCACCACACGGAGAGTTTTAACAGCAGGACTCCCTCTCTCTCTCAGTGGGTAGTCTAGTATTCTCTCTGGAGTACAGCGACAGCTCCAATATCCAGGTTCTTTTAAAGTTTGCTGTTAGCGATAATGACATAATATATGTGAAAGGGGTATAAAAAAGATAAGCGCTGCTTTGGGAAAGAATGTAGAAAAAGGAGGCTGATAGGGAAGGCTTCCCACTGAGAAAATGAATTCAGTGGTGTGGAAAAGAGAATAATAAAACTGCCCTCGATTTGTATATCACTGTTTCTTCCACAGAACGCTGGGGGATTTCTCATTCTATTACTTCATTTTATCCTTGTAAACAGGTGCCCAGTGGAGACTGGAGCTTAAGATTTTTGAAGTTAGAAAACTGTCAAGTGGGAGGTTATAAGAAGTTTCTGCCTTATTGGCTGGAGATTGATATTTGTTTGGGGGCAGACCTTTCTTTATTCTGGGAGGGATCGTTTGGGTAATCTACTGTTTAACTGATACAGATGTTAGGCAAATAGGTGAGTACTTAAAATTATTCTTGGGGAATCTTGACTCAATGGCATAATCCAAATGAAGATGCTTATGTGATGAGTGCGAAGTGGGCTGTTCACTAGTCTGACTTGGGTGCACCTGTCTATAATGCAGCAGCCGTTTCTGGATACAAATACTGAGTGTACGGTTGAGTTGTGTCCCCCTCCAAAAAAGATAGGGTGAAGCCCCCATCTCCGGACCTGCGAATAGGACCTTATTTGAAAATAGGGTCTTTTCAGATGTAGTCAAATTAAGATGAGGTCACACTCAATCAGGGTGGGTCTAATCCCTGCTGTAGGACCGATGTGCTCGCAAAAACAGGGATATCTGGACACAAAGACATGCAGGAAAGAAGAGAATATTGCCATTGAAGGCAGAGATTGGAGCAACGTGTCTACAAATGAGGGAACTCCAAGGATTACTGGCAACTACCAGAAGCTGCAAAAGAGACACAGAACATATTCTCCCTCAGAGCTTCCCAAAGGAATCAACTTTGTGGATACCTCAGGTTCAGACTTTAGAATTTTGATCTCCAGAATTTTGAGAGAATAAATTCCTGAGTATTTTGTTTGATTGCTTGTTTTTTTTAAATATTTTATTTATTTATTCGACAGAGAGAGAGACAGGGAGAGCAGGAACATGGGGGGGGAGTGAGAAGGAGAGGGAGAAGCGGGCTTCCCACTGAGCAGGGAGCCCAAAGTGAGGCTTGATTCCTGGGATCATGATATGAGCTGAATTAGATGCTTAACGACTGAGCCACCCAGGCAGCCCAAAATTCCTGCTGTTTTAAGCCACCTAGTATACAGGGCTTTCCTATAGCCACCTCAGGAAACTAATACAAGTCAAATTTAATACAACTTAGTCTAGTTGTTTTCCCTGAATCTGATTTTGGAATATTTTATGCTTGAAATTTATATACTCTTTGTGATGTAAGTGTATGAGAGAGAGAGAGGAGAGAGAGAGAGAAGGAGACCAAGGGGACATAGGAAGCAAGTTTTGGCTTAAGCAACTTCTTCCTCCCCATCCCACCCCTCCTCCCCGCCCCCATATTAGCAGCTAGACCAGACTTAGTCAGAATAGATAATCGGATTTGATTTTCCCTTCAATCCCACTGGTTGGAAAGAAATCAAAGGACCTGAAATGCGTTGTCTCACAGAGGTGTTATTTTAATACATGTGTGACTTGAGGAGTCAGTTAATGAAGTTGCTGCATGCTGTTTGTGTGATCCAGGCCACGCCGTATTCTTGTGAGTGGGCATTACACTACCATGTAATGGACATTCTCACTGCCAATCATTCTGAAAATAAGTTAAGTGGCAGGAAATTAACTGTATCTTGGACTCTCAGAGAGTCAATGGTTTAGGTCTTCTTATCTCTGGGGATGGAGTAAATCCGGCCACATTCTTCCATTCCTGGAAATAACATATATTTCTTGTGATGTGAGATAAATCGGAAGCTAGACTATAAAGGCCTGTGCATAGGTAAGCAATGGTGTGAGAGTTTTATTTTGTGGGACCTAAGAATAACTCCCAATAGTAGTGGTTTCAAGCTACTTTTGTGTCACACTTATCTTTACATCAAACCTTTATGAATTCCTGATAAACATTACTTCTTGGTAGGAGTTGTGTTAGGAAAAACATGGTAAATCATGTGAATTATCCATGACTATGGCCAGGTTAGAAAGCCATATCAGTATCAGGTATCCTGGTAAAATGCAGGGGTGTGATGGAAAAAATGAGAAGACAGAAACGTGGGGCAGATTGTTCTGAACTATATATGAAGCTTTCTAGGGGAACCCTCAAAAATACATAGAGGATTGGTAAGAAGTCCAAAATTTTGACACACAGGAACATTAAAACTCTAATAATTTGAATATTAAAAGCATTTCAGGGGCGGCCTGGGTGGCTCAGTTGGATAAGCAACTGCCTTTAGCTCAGGTCATGATCCCGGAGACCCGGGATTGAGTCCCACATCGGGCTCTCTGCTCGGCGGGAAGCCTGCTTCTCCCTCTCTCACTCCCTCTGCTTGTGTTCCCTCTCTGGCTGTGTTTCTCTGTCAAATAAATAAAATCTTTAAAAAAAAAAAAAGCATTTCATTTTTTGTCATCTTTACCTGGCGAGGCTCACAATTCATCTTCACATTCATGCACTCTCACACTATCCAGTTGTGTCTGGGCCATGGTAGGTGCTCAACAGATAAGCCTCAATGAAGCATTCTATTCTAAGGGTACAACAAATGAGGAATGGGAAAGTTGGCAAAGTGACAAGAGTTGGTATGAAAAGGTTGAAATTTCAGTATGTGAGTCTGTGGTCATCTCCAAAGGTGACCCCCAAATTTCTTCCCTCTCTTGGCACAGATGTCCCTCCTCACTTCAAGAAATGCAACTTATTTCTTGTCCCCTTGGATCTGGGCTGGCATATGGCTTTGGCCATGAGAGCGTGCTTAAAGTGACAGCCTGGGAATTCACAGATACCAGGACTTAACAGTATCGGCAGCTTTTGTCTCCTTCCTCTTCAGAGGCTCACTCTTCCATCTCTCTCTCATCAGACCCAACACCTATACTCTAAGAAACCTAAGGCACCCATAGACAACGTGGAAAAAACAGAAGTGCATTGATAACAACCCAGCCAGGAGCAGCACTGACTGCCAAGCCATGTGAGTGAGCTACGTTGGACATGGCCCCAGATGACTGCAGCATCATGAAACATAAAATAGAGTAGAAGAACTGCTCATTTGGGTTCAGTATCCCACAGGATCACAAAAGATAAAGGTTTTTTTTTTAATATTTTATTTATCTATCTGACAGAGAGAAACACAGGTAGAGAGGGAACACAAGCAGGGGGAGTGAGAGAGAGAGAGGCAGGCTTCCTGGTGAGCAGGGAGCCTGATGCTGGGCTGGATCCTGGGACTCCAGGATCATGACCTGAGTTGAAGGCAGAATGTAAATGACTGAGTCACCCAGGTGTCCCAAGATAATGATTTTTTTAAGCAACTCAGTTGGGGAAAAGGGAGGAGGTGTGATTTGTTATACAACAGTGAATGAATAACAGAAATCCTGGTAGTCTTGGAATTAAGCTGCTAAAGCCACCCAATGCAAAAGATCAGTCTTTCTTCCATGTAAGATGTAAACTGATGTGCTTTTGTCGCTTTTTTGCCATTTCATAGATACAAAGAAAATCATCAACTAATACTCTCAACTTGATAGAATGCTGATGATCAAATGATGAAAATCCTCCTGAATATTAGCCAGACTAAGACACTTCAGACAAAAACTCTCTTGCCAGCATTCTTTATATATGTATGGAGGTTGAGAAGCATAATGATGCCAAGGAAAATCATTTGTACATTTCTACTTCTAATATTTTTATAAGATGCTAGTTTTCTAGCATTTCTAACATTGTTTAAACTGCAAATTGACTTTCAAAACTATGCAATCCAATGCAATGAAGAATCCAGAAAGTTGAGAACCCTGTTCTCATTATTTACATGACATTATTATGAACCCAGGAAAAGTGAGCTGGACACAATTTATTACTTTTACTTTATTTATCCCTGCTTCAAACCCTGTAGTCTTCTGTCTTCGATTAGGACTGGGAATTGTTGGGAGTTTGTTATCTATAAAATTCTTGGGAAAACAAAGGTCAGATACATTACAGCAGGGGTGTGTGGGGGAGAGAATTGTGTGAACATTGTAACTTTGTATGCAAACGTGAGTGTCATTCATCATTGCCAAGTTATTCTCAAAGTGGCAAATTTTCTTCTGCTTATATGAAAAATACAGACTGGCAATCAACTTAATTGTAACAACTGGATGATTTTTCAGAGACTTCAGCTATGATTACTTCTCCCTCAAAAATTTACATTGAATGAAAATGACACCATAATGCCTAAAATATAATAAGTAATAGACTCAAGAAAAATTATGACTCTCTAGAGACTATTAAAATCTATAAACATTTCTGTACAGCTAAATGAACCATTTTAAAATCAGTTTTTATAAAACATTTTCATGAGATCTTCTAAATCTTCATATGATTTAAATTAAACTGCCTTGGTAAAAATCAGGGATTATCTCTGACACTTATTTTTTTTTTTGATATAATGTAAAAGTAGAAGAGCTTCTGATTTCTAGTGTGATGTTCAGCAAGGTTGATTTAATCCAGTGATAATCCTTGATTAAACCATTTAACTCTTTACTCACAAAGAGAAAGCCAAAATAGCTAAGTGAAACATGAAATGATCAATGATCAAATACAGTAGTGTGAAACAAATGCAATTAAAAAAGAGTCTCATTTGACAGTTTCCACTTATTCTGAGCTATTTTTTTGAAGTACAGTCCATCTTTGAATCTTCAGAGACTAAAATCTATTATGTAGCCCTACACATGGCTAAGTAAAGAGAAAGACATGCTTATACATTGTTATTTGCCTTAATTTGAAAAAAAAAATGTTTCCTATTTCTTATACTGATGAGACAAACCACACTAATGGGCTAAATTAAATCGCTGGGGTATTTGTTTTTATGATTAAATATAACATTTCCAACTTTTAAAATAGGTTTTGCTTTAATACTAAAAAATAATGACCTCTGAATGTCATTTATCATGCTACTTAGACTCGGGTAGCAGAAAATCCGTATGCAAGAAAATCTAATCTTAAACTATGCAACTATGTTGCTTAATTTAATGGTATCTACATGAATCTTTATTTCATTATTTTTCTTCTAATAATACTTATATATTTTATCTGAATGTTCTTATATATGACATATTTGAGAAATACAAATTATATGTTTTATTTAAACAAAATAAAATTATTTAGTTCTATTTGTATGTCAGTTTTGTAAGACTAGATATACTTTGCCTCTTAGCATTAAGAGATACACTGTTTTGCACACATATTACACAAGACACAATTTCATTAAAAAAATGAATTTAGATTTTTTTTATAGCAAAGGTTTCAGAACATCTATAATCAACTACTGCTGTAGTAATTAGTGTGCGCCAACCTTCACAGATTTCTGGGGTGTATATAAAACACGTACAACCACGGAGGTACTGTACTGGTTACTTACTGCTTCATGATAAACCGCCACACAATTTAATAGCTTTAAATACCACTCTTGCTCTCAGTTATTTGGGTATGGCATTTAGGCAGGGCTCACTGGACTGAGCTCGTCTCTGCCCCATAGTTATATCACCAGGGCTGACCTTGGCTAAGGCTGCATGATTCAAGATGACTTTGCTCATATGTCTGCCACCAGAACTGTGTTCCCTCCAAATGTCTGGGACTTGCTAGTGCAGCTGCTGTGCTCCTTTCCTTGGTGTTATCTTTGCTTATCTGTCTGGAGATTCGGTTTTCCTTTACAGGACCTCCCTTTGCACTTGGTTTCTTATTCCACAAGACTTCCCTTTCCACCTGGCTTGTCTCTCCAGCATGATATCCTGGACTTTTGTACATAGTGACTGCAATTCTTCTTAGTAAAAGCAGAAGCAAAACGTCTGTTAAATTTCGGTCTCAGAAGTCTCAGAACATCACTCCTTGCATTGCCTCGGTAGAAAAAAGTCACAAGGCTGGCATAAATCAAAAATATGGGAAAATACCTCTACTTCCTGATGGCAGCAACAGCAAAACCATAGCAAAGGGTCACAGTCACAGAGGCACAATGTATGCGAGGACCATTTTTAGCAATCTACCAACAGGTACACAGAACTTTTCCCATTTTCTTTGTAATTGGAAGAAAATGTTTCTCTTTGGGAGAGTGTTGTATGAATTAGCTAAATGTGTGCTGTTTTGCTGTTTCTCTGATCTGTTTAGACTAAATTTGGTAGAAAAGTTTTCCTTGCATCACCATTTTTAAGCTCCTACTTCAAACCTGGGTAACAAAAGTAAATGTTCTTTTTTTAATTAAAATAGAGCTGTTAAAATGGTATTGAAATCTATTTTTTAAATACACAGTGGAAAATTCTGAAATATTCAGAAATACTTTCTGATTTCATTTTTCGCTCTTCTGTTCCTAGTGAGTAGCAAGTATAGATTAAGGGAATTTTTCCTATGACCTTACCAACTTTAGTCAAAGCATCGCTCTTCTTGGCCTTCTTCCTTTTTGGTTTGACTATGATAATTATTCTAAGATTGTATTAAAACTCAAAGTGCAGAAAGGATATCAAAATTATTTATTCATTATCCATTTCATTTAAAAAATTGATCATATGCTATGTATCAGGTACTGGAATTAATTTAATAAGACACAGTCCTTTACTTCAAAGAGCTTCTACAGGCAAAAGCAAACAAGTAAACACTTAATCATGATGTAACCTGATAACTGCAAAATTTATGTTAAAATAAGTGTATTGTTCAAAAAAGTGAAGGGACTCAGGTACAAAAGATTGGGCAAACACCAGTATCATCACTTGATACAGATGGGACCTTGCAGTGAAAAAGTCAAAGATTTTCCCCTGAACTGCCTATGTTTTGCTAACCCATGAAGACCATATGTAAGTCACCACTGAGGAAACTCCGGGGACTGTGGGTCTGGTGAGAGATGAAGGCAACAACTTGATTTGATTGAAATAATAAGTAAAAGAAAATAATAGTAATAGGTGTTCATAAAACTTGTTTAATATATATTTTATACATACATATATATTCTTAAATATTATTTATATTTTAAGTAGCCCTTTGGGTTGGTAATATAGAGTGACTCTTTTCTTTTCACCCCCAGGTTTGGGTTTGGTTTTGGCACCTAGAATAGTTGGAGTTGGTGTTTACATAAAACCAAGTCATGAAAGACAAAGGGGCTTTATGGGCCTCACCAACCAAGAAGTGCATTTTTTTAAATTTTTTTTAATTTTATTTTAAAGATTTTATTTATTTGACAGAGAGAAACACAGCCAGAGAGGGAACACAAGCAGGGGGAGTGAGAGAGGGAAAAGCAGACTTCCTGCCGAGCAGGGAGCCTGATGTGGGACTCGATCCCGGGTCTCTGGGATCATGACCTGAGCCGAAGGCAGTTGCTTAGCCAACTGAGCCACCCAGGCGCCCCAAGAAGTGCATTTTCTTCCTGTGCCTTGTTTTCTTTCAGGGTCAGCTGTGGACATCCTCCCCTATGCTTTCTCTGAGCTTCCAAAGCTACTATATGCTGGACTCTGGTGGAGGTGTGGGTAAGAAGTGATGGTCTCCAGTGTTCTTGCATTTATCTTCTCTGAAATGCTTTGATATATTCTCTATGCTCTGCCAAAGCACAATCCAATCAGACGGCAGCAGTGTAGCTCTTAAGCAACTGAAAGGCCTCTTACGCAGTGCTCCTTTTTAGCTAACTTCATAATGTTCTCAGAAAAGTAGAGGAAATTTCGCATGTTCACCTAGACTCTTTTGCATGTTCACCTAGACTCTTGTCGATATAGATTTACTATAACCGCCCCTTCTATTGACTCTTTGACCACAAGATGATGTGGGACAAACTTTAAAGTTTGGTTGTACCCTACCACAACAAGGTGAAGAGGCAGAAGGCCCCTGTGCTCTTGGATCCCCAAACCTTTCTAAACTATAGCACCCTATGGGGATTTGATTCCAGAAATATTTGAAAGTGCTTTCAAAGACATGACAATGGTAAGTGTTATTGCTCTTCTTTCTGCTCTTCCTCCTCCCATCTCTACATTAAGTAACTTTTATAGTTACAAATAATCACCATTCATGTGTACCTACTGCTTAGGTCAGGACCCGCAGGCATTTGATGTTCCAGAGACTAGATGTTTTGCCTTCTGGTATTATCATTTCCATCTATGATTTGAACCCTTAAAGCTAGCCATTGACTACTTACTTCCTAAAATTTCTATAGTAATAGCCCTTTATTACTATTACCTTAAAGATAATAAAGATAGAAATTCTTTGCTTTCTAACAGAGACAGAAGATTCCTGTTAAGATTGAACAGAACTGAGGCTAAGGTGGTAATAGAAATTATTTGGAAAACCTTTTACAATATCAGTCTGACCCATATAGATTTGAGGGAAGAATGAGTCTGTGCAACAGTATTTGTCTGTGCTGGATGAAAGAATAAGAAATAAAGGATGACCTCTGGAAGGTTGGTGGTGTCATTCATCAAAATGGACAGCAGGAGCAAAAGCAAGTTTGGGGAAAGGTGATGAGTTAGGTCAGATCTCAAAGGGTAATGTTTAAGAATAATAACAGTCTGGGTTTGAGATTGTTGTCATCTAGTATATCACTGAACCCCAAAACAAGTAGTGCAAAGGTCATATATGACAAAAAAAGTGTTAATCAACACATATGGGCTCCAATGATACATGTTATTTGTGGAATAGTTTTTGCTACTTAAGAGGCAAAATCTGACCACATAGCCAAGAATCCCCAGAAACAGCAAGTCCCCCTGTCTCTGTGCATGGAAGGAATTACTAGGAAGAAATAAGTTTTAAGTCAATTTTCAAAAATAAGCATAAAAAAGTTTTCATTTTCTAAATAACTACTAACTGTGGCAGAACTACTAGTAATCTTTCAATATCTACTCTTTCCTCCTTCCATAGTAATATTTAGGAAATTGCCTATTTATAGCAATAGAAATTAAAAACAAATAACTTTCCTCACATCCTGGGTTGTGTGACTAAGTTCCAGCCAATGAGATATAAAGGAAGGTATTTTGTGTCTCCCCTGCTTACCTTACCTAAAATATTGCTGTAATGTATACTTTATTCCTTCTTCAATATCTCTTCCTCCTTCCTGTTGGTATGGCAGTTTTGTGGAATTAGGAATTGACTTTGGGCGTGAATGATGAACATGACAGAATAAGATAGAGGTACCCTGAGGTGTATTCTAAAGACATTGTGGAATAAAGTTGCCATATCAGTTGAAGACAATCTACTCTGGACTTTTATGTGAGAGAGAAATAACATTATTTTCTTAATTTCGCTGCTGCTTTTTGGATCTGTTTCTCATAGCCAACACTACTTCTAGTGATCCATGAGTTAACTATTTCTTTAATAAAGATAATTTGAGCAGGTAAAAATGAATTAAGCATTAGTAAAAGCTCTGACAACTGCATCTCCATTTCTTTCTGGAGACATATTCTTAGTTCTGACACTAAGTCAACTTCTTTGGCAAGATATTTCATGCCTCTTGCATTCATTTTGTAGCATCACATTTTCATACTATGATACCTTTCCCTTTGTTGCTAATATAATAGAGAGCAGAACTTGGATCTTCAGAACCGCCCCTATGTTTTAATGATTTTGCTTATAACATCTCACATCAAATCATATTTAATATATTTGGCTATTTCAGGGCTTGATCCTTTAACATTGCCCTCAAGCTGTGGAATTTTTGCCATCAAAGATTTTCACTTTCCACACATGAAATTATGTTAAATAATTACTACTATGGAAGTTTAGTTGTGTCCTTAAATCTTCTGGGTGATATAGTATGGTGGGCTCTGGGGTCTTCCTTAGTTTCACCACTTACTAGCTATTGACCTTAAGCAAATTACTTATCAACTCTAAACCTTCCTTTATCTTTTTTTTTAATCTAATATGGAGTATTAATGAAAGTAAAATTAAATAGTCCACATAAAGCAAGTAACTGAGATGCTGTTAAAATAAGTGCACTCTATATACTAGTGAAAAGTAGTAATGGGATTGAACTTAAAATAAATAATAACATCTGTTCTTTTCCCTTTCAAGATGACATTGTGTACATTAATTCATTTATTTAACAACTATTTCTGATTTGTTTTAATGCCAGGTATTGAAAATATTGTGAAACAGAAGACCTGACCCCTACCATCACATGGCTTCTCATTTGCTTATTTGTGTATAAAATTTAGTAGCCAAACAACTGATGTGCTTTACTATCTTGATACTCTTTCAGGAATTTTGTACTTTTCTTATGTCTCTCGACATTTTTTTTACATTGTCTCTTGGCAATAGTCTAGATAAATGATGCATCACAGTTTAATTTGTATGTGACTACATAGTGTCTCAAAGATGTTTGTTTAATTAAGATCATTAAATATTTGGGTGATAACCCATAAGTAAAAGAGAAAAAAGAAAGCTGGAATAATAGCCTGAAAATAGTATTTTTTATATAAAAAGTCTGGTTCCCCAGTGAAATGTTAGATTGACTCTTTGGGTTTCCTTTTCACATTACAAAAATAGATTTTGAAAGTTTATATTTGGGTGCCTGGGTGGCTCAGTGGGTTAAAGCCTCTGCCTTCGGCTCAGGTCATGATCTCAGGGTCCTGGGATCGAGACCCACATCGGGCTCTCAGCTTGGCGGGGAGCCTGCTTCCTCCTCTCTCTCTGCCTGCCTCTCTGCCTAACTGTGATCTCTCTCTCTGTGAAATAGATAAATAAAATCTTAAAAAAAAAAGACAGTTTATATATTTTTCTTAAAAATACAGTTTGGATATTATAGATGAAAGGTATTCTGAAATCTCTGCAGCTTCTCTCTGTGATTCAGCCTGAGAAGGGATGATGGACTATGGACCACTGGGTTCAGTGGTACAGACTCAGCACATCTGGCGTTCAGATCAGATCTCTTCAACATGGTAATGCTTCTGCTTTCTCTTTCATTACACAGCTTCTCCTACCCTTCCTACAATTCCCCCCACCATCAAAAAATTGATCATTTCTCATTATCAAGTAGCTGCTCCTGATGGAAATAAACTTTAATTCCCTTGAGCAATGCAAAAAAAAAATGAAAAAGAAACATTCTCTCTGCTACAACTTCATTTTTGTCATATCTGTTTGCTTTCTCACCCAGTGGAAGAAGTAAATAAAATATGAAACATCTCTATCAGAAACTTGAAAATGGTATTAGTGGAGAGCTGCTAAAGAATCCCAATGGGCATCACCAGATTTGCACCCCAACAATCTTTCCTGGTTGAGATGAAAAAGCAAGCCCATTTATTAAAAATGTGCAGCATATCACATTATACAATATAAATCAACATAATGTGATATGATCTGACATCAAGTTAAAAAACTGCCTTTTCTGCTTCTCCTCAGACCATATGTTCAAATTATTAAAAATACCCACAAATGCTTATTTTTTAAAAACAAACTGAAGCTTTTCTCAAAAAAAACATCTTGACTTTTGTATTGCTTGGGCAGAAAACTGTTTTCTTCTCTTGAGCACTTTACTTTATAGATAATGTTTTGATTTTTTGCCAGGAGAGCCTTTATAAAAGAAACATGTATGTACACACACACACACACACACACACACACACACACATATACTCAAAAAGTAAACTACTGTCAAAAAAAAAAAAGTACTACTGTAGAATGAAGAAATATAACTTATTTGGGAAATAGTAAAGTTTACTTGTGATATTAAATGCACCTTATAGTAAAAGCTTCTGAGTATTTTACCTTATTTTGGACTTTTGATATTCTATAGTAATATGAGCCATTGAGTATCTAAACACGACTGCTGCTCATTGTGACTAATTTTGACCTGAATTCTGTTTACTGAGCGATCTCTAAAAACCTGCTCACCCATGGGTAAATGGAAGCTAACCTTTAAAAAAATATATTATTCCATGCAATTTATGGGAAAACAGCCAACTTGGCAAGTTTAAACATACACACATGCAAACGCTGGCACATCTTGACTGGGTTGATGACATGACAGCATTGTAGTAGCCTACCAGCTGGGGTTCAGAAGTGGACTCAAGACAGTGCAGCAGAATTCAAGAGGAGGCAGCTCTCCACTAGTGTGACTGCTTTGTTAAAATCAGCAAGAAGACCATTTCCTACACCAGCTTTCCCTCATTCTGCCCTTAGCTGATTTCTTGTGGGCAATAGAAAAATGTGACATAAGGGGATACAATAGCATGTGAAATGATACTGCACAATCTGTTCAAGCTTCCATTGCAGTCTCCAGGCTTGTTTCTCCTCCAGCTCTGGATATCCCCCCTGAGCTGATGCAAGCAAGGAGTTCCCTGGACTTCCAAGGGGGCTCCTGGCCTCCAGAAGGCTAAAGAATGGAAGGTAGAGGGGGGGGAGTGGAAAGAGATGTGAGCCACTAGGAGAGTTGTTTGGTTCACTGTCATTTGCCTAAAGTAAAGATCAATGAAATGTCAGGTAAAACTAAGAAAAAAGCAAACAAAAAAACAGAAACCCTCCTTTATAAAGGTTTTGAAAGCTCACTTTTGCCTTTTTAATGTTTCTGCACTTCTGCGTTTTTATCATCTCTTTTTAAGCTGACCCAGAGAATGCTGAAAAAGCAGGGAACAGCCATGCATGTAGTATTTTCAGTCCAACCAGCAACACGACGCTTTCAAAATCTTGCAAGATAGCCCTTTCCCCCCCAGACTCGCGGCTCAATTTTGCAAACACCAGAATTTCCATAGTTCTGATAAAGTTCAAGTAAGCATCCTCAAAATTTCAGTACTTATCTGGACCAGTGTGAACGTTGCATTTTTTCTTTAATTCACCCAGCACTAATTGCCTTAATATTTTGAGATAACAAATACTGATCTGTAATCTTTCCTGGGGAAAAAAAAATCTGAGGTTCCCATAAGAAATAGCTTTTTATTAATATCCTTGAGGATCTTGAAACATTGGGTATTGTTATGTCAGCACATCTGTGGATCCTGTTTGGGCAGAGAAATTAACTATCTGGCTTTACTGATACAGCAGGGGAATTTCTGAGGTCCTTTGATGAAAGGAAAGTATAACTATAATGAAAATTTAAGTTTTTTTTCCCCTTATCCTTCTCCATTTATATTGCAGTATCTCTGGCCATTAGGAAAGTGAAGGAAGTAGTGTAAATTTCTTAATAGCTAAATGAGGCCTGAAATAGACCTACAAATTTAAAAGCCTGTAACCCTAAGCATAAAGAGAAATTAACTGCCTTCCAGCATTTCTTTAGAAATGACAACTCTATCTAGCAATAATAATAAAGATTAGAAAAGTTTATGCTTTAATTTAATAGCTAACATCCCTTTAAAATTTTGCTTCTACTAATCCTTCATGCTTGGTCAGCCATGAGAAATAAAATGTTGAAAATCTCACAATCATAGGAATTTGTTTTTGGCATATAGTACCCCATTGTATTGGTAAAAGAAAATGTTAATTAGGACTGATGAATTAAAATATGTAAGGTAAAATAAATTCTAATTGCTTTAGCTTGAAATAAAGGACGGTCCTTTATTGGAATGTTACTAACGCCTCAAGAGAGCAGCCTTGGGTGTCTGAGAGAACTATCAGCTCAATCAACTTATACTCCATTCTCTCCCTACAATTTATGTGTTTTCTTTTTTTTTTTTTTGAAGTGATTTTCTTGATAGAAATTCCATGCTTTAATTGACTTTTTCATTCTCTCTACCATATGAACTTTCTTCTTATTATTTGTACTCTGTTATATATTTATACACTTCTCTTTTGCAATCTCAGCTCCTGGCTAAATTTCACTAATCTGGTTTTAATTTCTTATAATTTCAGAATTCAAAGTAGATATTTAGGATGATAAAATAGTAATAATAATAACAATAAGAGCAAGCTAGGATTTACTGATTACTTATTATCTGTGGCACTCTGTGCTTGATGTACCACATGTGTGATCTCATTTAATTCTCATAATAACTTCATAAAGCAGTCATTGTTATCTCCATTTAAGAATAAGTAAATTAAGGCTCAAAGAATTTAAATATATTCACCAATGTCACAGACTTAGTGAATCATAAAACTGGAAATGAAACCTTGGTTCCTCTAATTCTGATACACTCACCAACACTAAGGCCCTCTGCATGTTGTTACAGAGAAAAGAAATGTCATTATGGAGAAAAGAAGAATAGAAAAAAGAAAAGAAAGAAGATGAGAGACAAAAGAAAAGAGAAAGAAGAAAGAAGAAAGAAAGGAAGAAAAAAAGAAAGAAAGAAAGAAAGAAAGAAAGAAAGAAAGAAAGAAAGAAAGAGGAAAGGAAAGGAAAGGAAAGGAAAGGAAAGGAAAGGAAAGGAAAGGAAAGGAAAGGAAAGGAAAGGAAAGGAAAGGGAAGGGAAGGGAAGGGAAGGGAAGGAAGGAAAGGAGGAAAGAAAGAGAAAGAAAGAAAGAAAGAAAGAAAGGGAAGGAGAAAGAGGGAAGGAAGGAAGGAAGAAAGGAAGGAAAGGGGGAGGGAGGGAAGGAGGAAGGAAGAAAGAAAGGGAGATCATTATGAAACATCTGTGCAGATTATAAACAAACTGAAAATACAACATGCTAGGACTATAATCTATAATATATAAATATATTTATTTTTATATGATTCAACTTAATTTCTAGCATGAGCTTATTACCATTATTGTAACAGAAAATTTGATCTACTTGATTCTGATTTCTCAGGACCCAAACCAGTGATTTCTCGGTCATTATCAGCTTACAGGATAATGGCATTTAGTACTGAAATTCTACTTCTAATGTGGCTCCTTTTCGCTAAAGAAATTCTGAGATGATGCAATTTCAGAACTTGGATTAAATATATAGGAGTATCATCTTTGTCCTCCTGTCTCATTTCTCTTTTGACTTTACTTCCATTTTAGTATTATTTTATCAGGCCATTTGTAGAACAATGAAGTGGTAGGATTTTTGTGGGCTTAATTGTAGCTTTCACTTGACTAACTCTGTCATAGTTAATCGATTCACTGATAATTCAGCTGTGTCCTTAACCATATCACTCGGGGGGGGGGGTGTATAAGATATATCCTAGGATGCATTTCCTCCTAACTTTTAAAAGTTTCCAGGAGGAAGCTTGCTGGCATGCTTTCTGTACCAAGCTCACAGTATCCTACTTGAGAACCAAACAAACTTTGGAATGCCTCACAAAACATTCAGAATACCAACTTGGGTCTTCTTGTTTTCAAAGTAAGGCATGCTCAGAAAAGAGAACTACAGGCTAATTATCTCTAATGAATATAGATGCAAAAATCCTCAATAAAGTACTAGCAAACCAAATTCAACAATGCAATTAAGAAAATCATTCAGCATGATCAAGTAGTGGTTCCCATTCCCAGGATGCAAGGGTGGTTCAATTTTCTGCAAATTAATCAATGTGATATATCACATCAATAAAAGAAAGGATAAAAACTATACGGTCATTTCAATAGATGCAGAAAAATCATTTGACAAGTAAAACATCCATTTATGAAAAAACTCTCAACAAAGTAAGTTTAGAGGGAATATACCTCAACATAATAGAGATTATATATGAAAAACCCATAGCTAACATCATATTCAATGAGGAAAAAATGAGAGCTTTGGCCCTAATGTCAGGAACAAGACAAGGATGTCCACTCTCATTGCTTTTATTCAACACAGTGTTAGAAATCCTAGGCACAGCAATAAGACAACAAAAAGAAATAAAAGGCATCTGAATTGGTAAGGAGGAATTAAAACTTTCACTACTTGCAGATGACATGACATATATGTATATTCCTAATGACAACCAAAAATCTACTAGAACTGATATATGAATTCAGTAAAGTTTTAGAATACAAAATCTATGTACAAAATAATTGCATTTCTATATGCTAATAATAAAACAGCAGAAAGAGATATTAAGAAAACGCTCCCATTTACAATTGCACCAAATATAATAAAATAACTGGGAAAGACTAAACTGAAGAGGTGAAACATCTGCACTCTGAAAACTATAAAACACTGATGAAATAAATTGTAGATGGCGCAAAGAAATGGGAAGATATTCCATGTTCATGAACTGGAAGAATAAAGATTATAAAATATTTATATTACCCAAAGCAATCTACACATTTAATGCAATCCTTATCAAAATGCTAACAGCATTTTATTCCCAGAACTAGAACAAACAATTCTAAAATTTGTATGAAACCACAAAAGACCATGAATAGCCAAAAAATCTTGAAAAAGAAGAAAACTGAAGGCCTCTTAATTTCAGACTTCAAGATATATTACAAAGCTATAGTAATCATAATCAAAACAGTATGGTACTGCACAAAAATAGACACATAGGTCAATAGAACATAATAGAAAACCCAGAAATAAACCCATAATTATATAGCTAATTAATCTTCAACATACAGGTAAGGATATGCAATGGAAAAAAGACAGTCTCTTCAACTAATGGTGTTGGGAACACTGAACAGCTACAAGAAAAGAATGAAACCGGGCCACTTTCTTACACCATACACAAAAATAAACTCAAAATGGATTAAGGACCTAAATGTGAGACCTAAAACTATACAAATCCTAGAAGAGAGCATGCATAGTAATTTTTCTGATGTCAGCCATAGCAATATTTTTCTAGATATGTCTCTTGAGGCAAAGGAAACAAAAGTAAAAATAAACTACTGTTACTATTAAAAAAAAAAAAAACAAAACTTCTGTACAGTGAAGGAAAGAATCAACAAAACTAAATGGCAATATACTGAATGGGAAAAGATATTCACAAATGACATACATGATAAAGGGTTAGCATCTAAAGTATATAATGAACTGAAATAACTCAATGCCCAAAAAACAAATAATCCAATTAAAACACAGGAAGAAAACATGAACAGAGATTTCTTCAAAGACATACAGATGACCAGCAGACACATGAAAAGATGCTCAATGTCATTTATTATCAGGAAAATGCAAGTCAAAACTATAATAAAATATCACCTCACCCCTGTCAGAATGGCTAAAATCAAAATCACAAAAAAACAAATGTTGGCAAGGATGTGAGAAAAATCTCTGATATGCACTGTTGGTGGGAATGAGAACTGGTACAACTACTGTGGAAAGAGTAAAAAAATAGACAGAAAAAAAAGTTTGAAGTAAAACTACTCTGTGATCCAGTAATTATCCAAAAAATACAAAAACACAAACTCAAAGGGAATATACACAATGTTCATTACAGCATTATTTACAATCATCAAATTACAGAAGCAACTCAAGTGTTCATTTATAGAGGAAAGGATAAAGATGCAATATATTAGAATATACTAGAATATTACTCA
Source organism: Spilogale gracilis (assembly GCA_004023965.1). NCBI lineage: Eukaryota > Metazoa > Chordata > Mammalia > Carnivora > Mephitidae > Spilogale > Spilogale gracilis. The sequence goes on along the minus strand of PITA01021854.1, from coordinate 9,749 downwards.
GTCATAAAAAAAGATACAATCTTACCATTTACAACAACACGGATGGAACTAGAAAGTATAATGCTAAATGAAATAAGTATGCCAGAGAAAGACAATATCATATGATTTTATTCATATGTGGAATTTAAGAAACAAAACAAGCAAAGGAAAGAGAGAGAGAGAGAGAGAAGCAAACCGAGAAACAGACTTAAGTATAGAGAACAATCTGATGGTTATCAGAGGGGAGGCGGATGAGGGGATGGATGAAATAGGTGAAGGGGATTAAAAGCACATTTATAATGATGACCAGTGAATAATGTATAGAATTGTGAATCACTATATTGTACACATGTAATACTGTAGGTTAACAACACCAGAATTAAAATTAATAACAATTTAAAAAAATAAAGTATGTTCAACTCCTTGTGTGTAAACTGGACCTTCTGGCTATCTTCCAAAAATAAAGGAAAAAACTTTGTGGTAAAGAAACATCTTAAGCAGCTTCCCCCCCCCCCCGCCCAAGTAATTGATGGAGATGAACAACCAAGGGTAAGTCATATTGATATTACGCATAATAATGTGATGAGAAGGGTAACTCTTACCCATGGTATTCTTCTCAAAATCCATGAGAAAGCATCAGACAAACCCCAATTGAGCAACATTCTACAAAATACCAGATGATTGGTCTTCAAAACTGTCAAGATCATAAAAAAAGGTAAACCTGAAAAACTGTGATAGACCAGTTTGTCTATGACGAAACAGGAAAAGGACACTTACTAGTGAAAACATTGCATGAAATCCATGTAAAATTTGTAGTTAGTCAATAGCATTGTATCAATGTTACCTTCTTAGTTTTGACACATATATCATGATTTTGTTAAGTTTTTCACATTGGGGTAATTGAGTAAAGGGTATATGGAAACTCTGTACTGTCTCGGCAACTTTTCTGTAAATCAAAAATTATTACAAAACAAAAAAGCTCAAAAGAACTCTGCAACACAATTGTACACACTATGTGCATGAGATTATTTAACTGAGGTACAGGAAAGAAAAGAAAAAAACAAAACAAGACAAATATGAGCCATCCTTAGTCACAGCACAGGAACTGATTCCTTGTCACAGACTAAGGAAAGAATGGGATGGGCAGGGACATCCTTACTCCTTTATTATGTATTAGTATATTATGAGGTATTGTAGTGTCTGAATATGAACACATAGACTATATTATCTAAACAGAAGCATCTCTAAATATTTTGAAAAATAGTATATCTTGTGAAGGAAAATCTTCTATACTGCATAGAAATACTTCACGTATTATAAGAATGCATTTAAGGAATTGTCAAAGTTAAAGATGACTTACATATTTTTCCTTTACAAAAATAAGTATTCTAAAACTGCCACATTTTAACAATGAGTAAGAATGTAGTTGCTTTTCAAAGAACCTCCTGCTATAAAGACATTTTGAAAGCAATGTTTTAAAATATACCCATCTTCAGATAAATTGTTGCTGAAAACAAAGGATCACCTATACAAATTCTCGTATTATCATACTTTAAAAACTTAGAATTCTCATTTTAATCTTCCAAATGAATTTCTATGATGGTTTTTGAGTATACTCTATAAAAACATAGCACTTTATAACTCCAAAGAACAACTTTATAACAAAGAATATCAGGGAAGCTCAAGGCCTAGTATCTGATTTCAACAAAATATTTGCATTATTAGTGGGTAGTGGGTAGGATTAAAACATGAGTTTCAAGATTTTGTAAATGAAGTCAACATGCATTTCTTCTATTTGGGTCTATGAAGTTTTACCACTTGACATATCCAAAATGACACTCATTAAACCAATAGACAGTATTTCATAAAAGAGAACTTAGATCTGCAAATCATTTTCTTGCATAAAGTTGTAAATCAAGATATTTATGATAATGATGCATATTTAATCACACTGAAAGTACTAAATAATTTTAATAAAATTTAAAAAGTTTTTAGCACCACTATCAATAGAACAGAACATTTTCTAAAATGTTTTCATCTCATTTTTATCTCATCCATCTTAATTTCATGGATTTTTGTGTGTATTATTTCATACAAATATGACTATACTAATACATGTATATATTGTAAAGATTTTTATAAGCACATGGCTATTCATATATCAAAATATAATTGACTTTTTGAAAAGATTTTATTTATTTGTCAGAGAGAAAGAAAGCACAAGCAGGGGGAACAGCAGGCAGAGGAAGAAGGCAGCTCCCCATTGAGCAAGAAGCCCTACCAGACTCAATCCCAGGACCCTAGGATCATGACCTGAGGTGAAGGCCTACACTTAACTGAATAAGTCCCCCAAGCATCCCAGTAATTGACTTTTTTTAACTGCAGAGATTATTTCCTTAAAACAACAACAACAACAAAAATGGAAATAATTTCTTCTCATTCCCTGCTCTGGACTATGTCTAGATCTCTCTACTCTGCTTCCAAAACTTTAGGAGATTGCCAATACAGAGTGGAACGTGGACAGTGATGAATGTTCCTTAACAGGCATTCAACTCTCCCTCTCCAGCTCTTTGTCTTGTTTCATGATAGAGAACAGGGAAAGAAGACTGATTTTAGCCAGATTATATATACCTCCAAACTTTTCTGTCTTGCATCAACTCTTGAACTTATAGATTAAAAATTAGGGATTATTATTTGCTTTTTTTAAACCTAATATCTTTACTTCTGGGGAAAATGGCAGCCCTATGTCTTCACTTTAAAAAGAGTGGTCCATGGGGTGCCTGGGTGGCTCAGTCAAACTTAAACGTCTGCCTTTGGATCAGGTCCTGATCCCAGGGTCCTGGAATTGAAGCCTGTGTTGGGCTCCCTGCTCAGAGGAGAGCGTGCTTCTCCCCTTCCCTGCACCTGCCTCAGCTCTCTCCCTCTCTCTCAAACAAATATGTTTTTTTAAAGTTTTAAAAAGGGTAGTCTTCAGAAATAATGTCATTTAACAACTCACATGGATGTTATTATTTCAATTCCTTTATATACAGTGCAGATAGAAAATAACTAAGACTATTCAAGGAATATAATCTGCCATGAGGCAGGCCCTGCTTGGATGGCTCACAAAGAAGTGTGAACCTGAATTTACAAGGCAGCCTCAGCTAAGCCCGGGACATAGAGCCAAAGGGCAGGGAGGCATCAGGGTATTGCAACCTGGAGTGGGTGAGCTTTGATACAAAGGAAAATCATCATGCTAACCACACGTGCCAATGTGGCACAGATTTTAAAGAATGAACCCTCAGGCCCTGAAAAAAATTAATGAGTTCTGCCTCTCCTTTCCGTGACCTTTTAGTTAGGTTTTTATGGGAATTTGTTTTCTTTGTTTCAGTCTGAGCTGTTCTGGGAAGAGTCACAGTGGGATAGTGAATCTGCAAAAGGGCTCTCATGGCACAGATTTCACAATCTACCACCGAGCTACTGGCTCCTGAGTAGTTGTAAGGTCCCAACCTAGGCAAATTTGTACAGAAGTCAAATATTGCCTTACAAACTCCAACCTGGGAACGGTTCCTATTTCTAGATTTTTTTCCCCGTTGAAAGTTTTTTTTTTTTTTTCTGCAAAGAAAAAAGTATTTTCATCTCCTCATTATTCCTTCTTCCATCTTTCAAACCCTGCTTTCATTAACTGTTCAGATTAATTCATTCCCCATGTCACAAGAGAGTAGAATATAGGGACAAGATCAACAGGCCTGAGGTCAGAAAATCTGACCTAAAAATCTGGCATTGCCACTTACTAGGAGTCTGAGACCACATTCATCACATGTTTGCTCCCGGTTTGTTATCCTGTTCTATAAGGCTAATAACCTCTGTTTTGGTTCAAGTAGTAGTGGTATAGATCCTGTTAGAGCATTCCTTCAACTTTGAACCACCCCTCAGCAGCCAATGAGCTCTGAGTGGGATTGATCCCTATCCAGATCCAGGATGAGTCTCTGCTTGGTCTAGACTTATCAGCTAATTTCATTCTGCCATCAAGACTGGAGCCTGGATAGAAAATAATTTAGGACTATGTGAATAGGCCAGATTTCTCCCCACAGCAGTTAGTCTTAGAAACTCAATTTGCCCAATCAGCATGGAAAGAGCATCTCTTTTCTTCAAGTTACATGTTGTGTGGGTATGAACCTTGCTCAGAGCCAAAGGTTTCTCAGAGATATGAAATTAACCATGGCAATATAAAAAATATCTAATATTCTCCACATGGTTGCCTTCAGAGTATTCTATATCCTGCAAAGCTATTAGGAACTGCAATTAATCCAATCTAATGGTCCCAACCCCACATCCAATCACAGTCCTTGCTATATATGGAGTCATGGGAAAGCTACAAAAAATTTATTTTCTGCTTGGTAATCTTTTATCAAATTATTCTGTTTTAGTTGACTTTGTCTAAGCACAATTCTTCATTTTTTTTTGTTTTTTAGAGATTCAGAAAATATAAAACTGTGATACGAATTAGAAATAGTGAGGAAAGAAAAAAAAAGCAAAGTTAAGAACACAAACATAAGAATAAGGCTCATTTTTAAAAGCTATATTTTGATACATGCATGTAAAGTGTAGATTATAGTTTTCAGCCAGGATAGTAAATTTGTTTTATATAAAATTTGAAGTCTGATAGTTTGGAGATGTCTTCCTATAGTATTATGGTATAAATATTCTTCATATATCTTTATACTTCAGGAACACATGCTTCATTATGAGTGATGACTGCTACCAATAAAGAATATGTAAGTGTAAGATACTGGGAGACAGTTTTCCTGTTTCTGCTCATCACTGATAGATTTTGTATAGGAAGAAGCCTTAGAAGAGAGAGATAGTGCCTCCCTTGGGAGCAAAGGCCGGGTTTATATACTATCCAGTTTAATAAAGATAATGTCTCAGCTGGGCGAAGGTCAAGCCGACTGACTGCCCATTATAAAAGATTTTTGTTTCCTGTGCTGGGAGTTCATTCCTGTAAGAGAACCCAGTGCATGTGCGATAAGGCCCAATCATCTGGCCCTCTCTGCATTACCCAGCAGGAATTGAGGTTCAAATAATCAGCACAAATCCTGACACTTCTGGCCCTGCCATCACTGCAAGAACTAAGGCCATATGTTTGTGGTCCAGGAGTCTCCGGTCTCCTACCCACATGCAGGGAACTGTGTGGTAAGTTATATTTTAGTTGCAAGCAGAGTAAAATTTCAGAAGTTCTGGAGATAACAGTCTGCATTTGCTTCCTATTGCTGCATAAGAAATTATCACCAACTTAGTGACTTAAAATGAGACTCACTCATTAGCTCACACTTCTTTAGGTCAGAAGCCCAGGCACAGTGTAGCTAGGTTTCCTCTCAGGTGTTACGTGGTAAAGTCAAAGTGGTGGCCAGGATTTGTTGAATTCTGATGTCTTCAGGGGGAAAGATGATCTTTCAAACAGTTTTGGACCAATTTAGATCCTTGCAATTGTCAAACTGAGGTCCCCATTTCCCTGCTGGAGACAACTCTCAGCTCTTAGACCCCACCCATATCCCTCACCACACAGCCCCATCCATCTTCAAAGCCAGACCAGAGAATATACTTCAAGTCAAATCTCTCTCCATTTTGGATCTTGGACTTCCTCTGCCTCCAACCTCTAGATCCATATTTAAAAAGCTCATATGTGTAGGCTCGGCCAACATGACATCTCCCAATGACATCTGCAAAATCTCATCTCTCCAGTTTCCCTTCACATTCAAGTAGAAGAGAACATACACGGGTGAGGGTCCACAGAGGTCATGTGAGAGTGCTGCCTACCAGAGACTTCCAACATCTTTTATCTGGGAAAACTCCTGCAGGTGTCTGCTGGACTCTCACACTCCTACCACACTGCATCCCTTCTGACACCACATGTGTGGGTTTTCACACCTCAAGCCAGGCTTTGAAACACCAGCTGAGGGTGTTCTAAACTTCAATTCACTGTGACACTAACCAAACTTAGTGCATACCCCAGAGGTTAACAGGCTCACCCTGACAAGACTTCTCCCTCCAGCCTCTTAGGTGTTAGTCACAAGCTAGAAACTGTAGGGTTTCATGACTCCCTCCTTGGGTTTCAGCACTGGCTAGAATAGCTCACAGAACTCAGAGAAATACTTGGTTACATTTGATGATTTAGTAATATAATAACATTACATTATATTATATATTGTATGTATATAATATAGAGAGCAGGCCCTTCAGTCACCATGGGGGTGGGATGTACCACCTTCTTGGCACGGGGATGCGTTCCTCTACTTGAACGCTCTCTGAACCCTGTACTCATAGCATTTTTATAGAGATTTTGTCACATAGGCATGAACAATCACTAACTCAACTTCCAGCCCCTCTCCCCTTCTCAGGGGATGAAAGCTCCAAAGCTCCTGATTGTAATTATGGTTTGATCTTGCTGGTAACCAGCCCCCATTTGGACTCTGCCTACCAGCCCACCAACAGTTACCTTATCTGAACAAAAAAACATTCTTATCATTCAGGAAACTTCAAGGTACTTAGGAGATATGCGTCAGAAGCCATGGTTAGGACCAAAATAATAGAATGAAAGACTCTTTGAGTGTTCTTATCACTTAGTACATTATCATGGCTTGAGGCACTTTGTGCCAGGAATTGGGGATAGAGACCAATATATATTTTTTCTTATATTTCACACTGACTTAAGTTTTCAAACAACCAGTAGAAACTGCCCACTGAAATACGTTCTTAAAATAACACTATCTGTCCTGGGATAAAAATGAGCCAACTAATTAGAGCAATAACTTAATCTAAATCTATTAAAAATTAAGTTTTTGATTATCATTGCATAAAAGGAATGCTATGTGATGTAATGTATAACATCCTCAAAAATATGCTTACGATGAACAGAATGATAGGATCCACAGATATATTTCTTATGGCATGTTTTCACCATGGACAAATGGAAACACACCAAAGCACAATTCAACAAAAGCACTTGTATTAGGGCTCGTCTGAAAAATCAACTGCCTGGTGTTTTGCCACTTAGTCTTAACATAAAGACAGACAGATGTTCAAAGTATCTGTAGTGGGTTAATAATGTGACATTATGTCAAGAACAAAGCAAACTGGGATGCCTGGGTGTTTCGGTTAGTTGGGCATCTACCTTTGGCTCAGGTCGTGACCCCGGGGTCCTGAAATCGAGCCCCACATTGGACTCCCCGCTCAGAGAGGAGCCTGCTTCTCCCTCTGCCTGTTCTGCCTGCCATTCCCCCTGCTTGTGATCTCTGAAAAATAAATCAATAAAATCTTAAAAAAAAAAAAAAATCAAGCCAACAGCATGATGTTCAAGAGAGTAAGGAGGGGTGACATCTGAAACCAATCAGAAAGAGCACAACTCATCTAATGATATCCAAGGCATCATGTTTAAAATAACGCACCTGACAAACAAAACACATCTTCAGATTTCATAGACACAGTTTTAAGTCATAACCTTTAATACATCCTCATGTCATTTAAACAATCTTCTACATTATCATCTTACCTGAATTTTAGATTATACTTGTCAGTGAGTTCAAGATGGTATTATGTCTTAGAAAACATGAAGCACAGTAATCAAGTAAAAGCTAGAATGTAATAAAAATTTTTATTCATTTTCAATTTTGTTGTTTTTCTGTGTTTTTTTAATTCAGATTCTGTTGATGGTTATATTGATATTTAGATTAAAAATTTTAGAGCTAGTCTCCAATCACCTATTTTGTGAATCTATTTAAGACTAGAACCAATTATTTGCTTGTAAGTAAATTAGTTTAACAATCCTTAGAACTTCACATGCAACTTTTACCTACAGTTATGTATCATATTTCTAAGCTTGTGCTGAGTAGGGTTGTCAGATGTGGAGAACCTATGAATTCAATTCATATCACATATCATTTTGAGGCTGATGAAATAGAATTTATATGTCAGACCCCTGCTAACTGTCTGCTCAAAATTTCCTCTTAAAATTTTACAGACATTTCAGATATAATGGGGATGAAGAGAACACTTTGTTACTTCCTCAATGTCCTTAATTCAGTAGGCCCCCTATCTATGAGTGAAAACTCAGTGGTTATTGATATTTCCTCTTTTTTCTCATTGTTAATAATCATTAAGTATGTTTTATTTATTCCACCTCCAAAATATAACATATTACTCCAGCCCCAATGTCAGCACCCTTGTTCAGATAATAATTTTTTCATCACCTTGAATTATACAAAAGCATCTTAATTATACTCCCATTCCATTCGTTCTTTTTTTTAGACGTTATTTATCTATTTGAGATACAGAGAGAGAAAGATTGAAAGAGAGAGAGAGAGAGAGAGAGAGAGCATGAGCAAGGGCAGAAGGAGAGGAAGAAACAGACTCCCATTGAGCAGGGAGCCTGATGTGGTACCGGATCCCAGGACTTTGGGTTCATGACCTGTACCAAAGGCAGATGTTTAACCAACCAAGCCACCCAGGCACCCCACATCCATTCCATTCTAGACTTCTCCATTCTGTTCTCCAAATCCCACAAAAGTTATCTTCCTAAAATAAATACTAATCAGATACTGCCACGAACTTACTTACAACCCTCTACTGGCTCTTTCATCACACCAAGTATACTTCTACTTCAGGACCTTTGCATTTGCTGTCCCCTCTGTCTGGAATGTCTTCTCCTGAAGACATACTTGACTTTGTACTTCACTGCTTTCCAGTTCTTATTCATGTCCCTTTCTCAGTAAGACTTTCTATAATATCCTACCTAAAATAATGACTTCCCTACATCTCTCTGTTTCTGGATTCCTCAGTACTCCTCCCTATACATATACTATATATTTTACTTATTTACTTTGTTTCTGATTTATCTCTTCCTCCAGGGTATAAACCTAATGATGATAATTTTTGTCTATGTTTGTCCCTGAGGGAATATCTTTCTCTAACTTTTTTCTTTAAAAAAAAAAAAAAAGACTTTATTTGTTTATTTGACACAACCAGGGGGAGCATCAGGCTGAGGGAGAAGCAGGTTCCCTGCTGAGCAAGGAACCTGATGTGGGAATGGATCCCAGGATCCTGAGATCATGACCTGAGCTAAAGACAGACAGTTAACCAACTGAGCCACGTAGGAACCCTCTCTCACTCTTGATTCAGTAGTCCCAGGTCTTCCTTTAACACCCAATTTAAATATTAAAATAGAATAATATAATATAATATAATATAATATAATATAATATAATATAATATAATATAATATAAATATATCTTTGACCACTTCATCTACAGTCAATTCACTTCATTTTAGCCATTTTTATAAGTCTGGAACACTGCAGTAAGGATTTGACCCATATTTAATAAACTAATATCAGGAGGGGTCAAGATGGCGGAAGGCCAGGTGACCGCATTTCGGGCAGTTCCCTGAAGAGAGCTGAATTCCAGCAAAAAAACCACTACAAGACCACCGTGAACACCCATGAAACCAGCCTGAAATGTGATATTTCCCACTTCTGGACCGCCATGAGAGACAAAGAACATCGGCAAAAAAGTAGAAACAAATAAGAGGGTCTGGAGGCTTGCCCCCAGAGACGGGGGAGTGGGGGAGGAAGCCCGCAGAGCTGAACCATTGAAAACAAATACCCCAAAACGAAAGTGCTCTGTGAGTGAGGAATAACAGCAGATTTCGGCCTGAATCGGGGCTAGAAAGAAGCGAAACACAGCGGAGCCAGGGGCAAGGCAAGGAGACTTTTTAAAATCTTTTTTTTTTTTTT